>PVJX010007373.1:0-71468 GCA_004027295.1 Dolichotis patagonum | reverse complement strand
CCTTCCCTCTCCCCCTCTCCCCCTTATTGCTGCCATGTGTCTCTACCCTGTCTCCCTCCACAGTGGGAAAGGAAGCCCAGCAGGCTCCTGTGCAGGTGGCACACCAGTGATCTCTGTTAGCAGTGTGCTGTTCGGAGCTTTGAGCTCTGAATACAGAACTGTCGGTGCACTCCTGGCCTGTTATCTCACCCGGGCTGGATCCATCGTTTTATAATAGCAGCTAATGAAGTAGCACTCAGACCCAGGCAGCCAGCTTGAGGGTTAATCCACTGCCATGGGTGAGCGGTGGTGCCTCCAGCTCATGGATCCTAGGACACTCGCTTTCCTTTCTGGGGTGTGAGTAACCCTGGACGGAGCTGCCAAGGGAAGGTGCCGCTTAGACATCCTTTAATTACTGACGCAGCTCGGCTCTTCCTGCCCAGGGAGCACAGGGCCCTGCAGGACCCTCTGAGCACTGAGCCCCTTCATAAATGGCTGCCAGAATAGCCCTTCAGAGAAAACAGAAGCAGTTTTTCCTTAAAAATTTAATTCACAGGGGCCGGGGGTTTAACTCAGCGGCATTAGTGCCTGCTTGCAAACACGAGGTCGTGAGTTTGATCCCTGGTACCAAAAAAACACTTAATTCATAAATGACCTCATTTAACTAAGGCAGCAGACAGGTCAGGGAGAGAAGGGGGGCTGAGAGGTGGCCCAGATAGCAAGCAGTTGGTCGGTGAGTGCTCTGGGGGCAGGGCCGGCACCTAGAACTGAAACTGTGATTAAGCACGCCACACCTGTTGGCCACTTCTGCTCAGTTGATTTCCGTGGGGAACTTGGCTGTTTTTCCTTTCGGTGCATGCTGCACACTTCCCTTTGTTCACATCCAGCACTACAAGAGTTGGTGGGACCAGCCCCAGGGCGGGGAGAGGGATCAGAGCTGCCATGACTCGGAGGCCGCCTACAGGGCTTTCTGAGAAGGTGAAAATTTGAACATGGTTCCTCCTGGCAGAGCTGCTAAGGCGGAGAGGAGGAGGGGTAGAGTCCCAGGTAAACAGCACCTTCCTCATGAGACACCTTTAGGGGCTAACTTCAAGTCTTCTGGGGATTTTCCACAACTAGGAAAGGCCTGTGCTTGCTGTGCTTTCCTGCAGCCCATCCCTTTGGATTTGATGCTTCACTGTCACTGACTCCCACGTCAGTCTGCACCCACATCTTTGTGCGTCTCCATCGCCAGGCCACACTGCAGTGTGGCTGTGGCAGAGCTGGCAGGACACAGAGGAGCTGCTGTCCTACCTGAAACCCCAGGGCATCAGCAGCACTTGCCGTCCCCACCCCGGTCCTCTCCTGTGAGCTTGGGAACCCTAGCGGAAGTCCTGGCCGACCCCCTCCTCCCACCTGGCAGGGGAGGCTGCGGAAATGGCTGGACCTGCTATCAGTGCAGGGTGAAAAAAGGGGGAGGAGCAGCACTGACAGAGCGGGGCTCCTGGGGGACAGAGAGGACTGCCACACTCCTCCGCAGAAGCTTTAGGCAAGGGAAGAACTGCCAGGGCCAGGTCCCCACCTCCACAAATGGCGTGGCAGGTCGCTGCACGTCACCTAGTGGTGGCTTCACCACTGAAACACTGAAGAATAGTCCCTGTCTTGTGCGTGGTGAAGTGGATGCAGTGAGACTGTGGTGTGATTGTTACCGTAAAATGAAATGGTCTTCATTTCTGTTCTCTTGGCCAGGCCCTGGCTGGCTTATGAATTGCTCTGGCCTTGCCAACCCCTTCCCAAGCTCATTGCTTAGTATCAGGCTCCAGGGCGCTCCCTGAGGAGCCTCTGGGTGCCCCAAAGGGCTTCCTGAACCCGTTCTTTGAGTGTCCCTTACACTTGTCTGGGCTCATACTGCGGGCCGCTGACCTCTCCGCACGGCCTGCGTGCAGACCCGCCACGGTGTAGCGTGCCTTACAGAAGCACCTTGCCCCGCCCTCACCCTGCAGGTTCTCCTCATGAAGAAACCATCCCAGAGAAGTGGAAAGAATTCTGACTTGAGGCAAAACAAGATTGGGTAGAAACCCAGACCCTGCCATTTGACAGCCTTTCTTGATTCTTCTGGCCTACAAAATGGACCCTTACCTAACACATGGGGACCCTCAGGGTTTAAAATTAGCTTGTTGCCAGGCACGGCAGCACATGCCCTCACAGTGCCAGGGAGTTTGAGGCAGAAGGATCGCCACAAATTTGAGGCTGGTCTGTGTTACATAGTGAGTTCAAAGCCAGCCTGGACTGCATAGTGAGACCCTGTCTATAAAATAAAGGAAGCTTGTGTGTTTAAAGTATCTGGAATAGTACCTGCCACATAAGTCTAGACACAGTGAATATGACTTTTTCTTGCATAAAGGTCTCTTAATTCAGCGGGACCAGTGAGGAATTTATATATTCTACAGCTGCTTCCCGTCATGGACCCCCCCCCCCATTAGTGGTATACCTTCCTTCCCTTAAACAGAGGTGATGTCCCCCTCTGTCAGGATGCCTGTGCTTGCACGCTGTTTTTTGCTGGAAGTTGAAATTGTGCCCTACCTAGTTGTGCTCACCTAGCTGAGGTGGCAAAGCAGCCAGGATTTTAGACAAATCACGTGGGACTGTGGGACAGAAACCAGCTGACCTCGGAGAGAATCCAGCCAGCGATTCAATCGGATAGCAGAGTTTGGTGGTGGTAGCACCTCACCTTGGCGAGTGGACCACCTGCTTCACACATGCGCGCTCCCACCGGACTCCTTAGCCCTGAGAAGTGGGCTGACCCTTGCTATCCAGAAGAACACGAGGCCAGGACGCCATCACACATCACACCCTGTCACCGGGAAGCATTTGGTGTAGATCTCAGTCCTAGGGCGTCCTGTCTCCTTCGTGAAGTTTTGAACCCAGATGAGAACCAGAATGCTGGCTGTTGCTGGAAGTTTAGAGTTGTGCCATGGAATCCCTCGCTGTCCTGTCGCTTGTCTCACCGGAGATGCGTTCATTCATTGAGTGGAGAATTACTGGCATTCTAGGCACTGCGGCTGTGTCACAAATGAAACAGACAAACCCCTACCGTGTTTTGGCGGGACTCTGTAAAGGTAGGCAGGCGCCTTACAGGCAGAGGAGTAGTGTGCAGACCTCATGTGAAAACTGCAGGCAGTGGGGAGCGCTGTGGGGTAGGGCAGCAGAAAGCTGGGCGGGGCCGCGCACACTGCTGTTCTCTCGGACTCTTGGTACTTGGTTGGCCCATGTGGTAACAAGCCCTCGTGAGTCGAGGTGCCTGCCATGTGTATTCCCTGCTGGTCCATCGCGCCCAGCACAGGTGAGCCAGGCTCCGGAGGCTGCCTCCAGAGTTGCATTGTAGAAGCAGGTGCAGGGAATAGGTTCACCTCTGCTGTGGCCTGGTGGTGCCCTGGAGTGAGCACTCTGGTGGGTGGTGTGCTGCTGCCTCGGTATTTGCTAAATCTGGAGCTCCCCCTGCTGTTAGAGTGTGGGAAGGAATCCGCAGAGTTTTTGTCTCTCTGTCTGCTTGTGTCTACTATCTATTTTTTGTTGCTGTTTATTTGAGCCAGGGTCTTGCTAAGTAGTTCACCTTGGCGTTGAATTCACAATGTAGCCCAGACTTGCAGCAGTCCTCCCGTCTCAGCCTCCTAAGTGCTGGGATTATAGGTGTGTGCCACTGCACCTGCCTCAACAGAGCTTTAAACATTACTTTTTAAAAATTTTTAAAATTCTAAACAAGGTCTGGGACATTTGAAGCTTTCTCCTGGTGCTGCTGTTGCTGAAGCCCAGCCCCCTCCCGGGCAGGGGAAGCACAGAGGCAGGCAGGATAGGGTCCTATCTGCGCTCATGCTACTTTTAGCGGCTCCTTACCCTACCCTGTACCACAGCCGGCAGCTTAGCCAGTTATCGCTGCACACAGTTTCACAGCTGTTCAGAAATCCTGCACAGCAGAAGTGAAACTGACCACAGCCTTGTAAGTGTCTCGAATTGCTATGGCTCCCTCCTTTAAGCGAGTGGGCCTTTGCCCTCTCATCCTCAGTACCTGAAGTTTTTCATAATGGCGACGGCAGCTTCATTCACATTGAGGGTGTGCAGCAGCTCGGCTGGCCTGGCCCTCTGAGCATAGTTTGCTGGAGGCAGGAGATGTGGTCTGTGTGGTGGCATCCCCAGAATAGAGCAGAGCCCTTCTTATCAGCTGCTGGTGGCGTGTCTTCCTTCAGCAGGGTCAGCTGTACGACTGTGAGGTTCTTCTAGTCCTCACATATGAGACCCAAGTTAATTTTAGCCACACTGTTAAAGCCAGCTGAAGGGAAACGGGAAGGCGACAGGGCCTTTCTGCTGTAAGTGGCCCATCGACTGGCCATTTGATGGTTCCTGGTGAGGCTGGTGAAGCGAGGCGGGCACCACACACAGTTCTGTGCCAGCAGAGCTGAAGCCCAAGCTTAGGCAGCGACTGTTCCTGTTAGGAACCATGAAGTTTAATGGGGTAGCTAACACCTACTCAGGTGGCATGTACTTCTTCGCTCTAGTGGATCTTAATAGAACTGCTAAAATTAACTTGAATTTAAGAAGCCTTCTCCGCTGAAAATTGTAGCACTACACATGATGCTTCACTGAAAGTAATTCTTTCATGCTTCTTCTCTCGACAGCTTTGAAAAGCCCAGCTGCATTTCATGAGCAGAGAAGGAGCTTGGAGCGGGCCAGGGTAAGGTCCCTTTTTCCCCCAAGGACCTCCAGCACGGGGTGCATCGCTCCCAATGTGGCTCTGTGCTGGGGTCCGGAGTGAGCTCCCCTTCGCTGCGTTTGGCAGTGAGCGGTCAGCACAGGGCACCTCCTCCCCGAACCTGTCTTTGGAGACCACTGGCCTCTCCCTGTGCCTTGAGGTGCAGGAAGGCTTCCTGCGTCCAGTGCGCTGCCCACAGCGCACTGGTGTTCCCAGGAGGCACCTCGGCTTCCCTTGGCTCCACGGCCAGCAGCGCCACTTGTACCCTATGGAAAGCAGGAGCGGGCCCACCCTCCGAGCCCTGGCTTCTTGCGGTGGCGCCTCACTTGCGTCCCTGTCCTCTAGGCTTTGTTTCCCTGGAGGCCCCTGGGAATAGCCTGCTGCCTGGCGTGGCCGGGATGGGGAGGTCAGCAGAGCTGTTGCTGCCTCCGCCCTACCTCTCCTCGCACAGAGCGGAGAGGAGACCCCTCACCTGGAGAACCATAGCCCCTCGTTCCCCGCAGGACCATGCTTCTAGTGATTCAGATGTTTGTCCTGAGACTTGTTTCCTCCTAAAAAATCATGATGAATTCCTAGAAGAATGAGGTCGTGGGTTCCAGGACCCAAAGCAGTAGGACCTGCAGTGTTTTCTTTTTCTGGGTGCAGTGTGGGGCCAGCCCAGTCAGAAGCCTCACCCCGCCCCTCAGCCACTGTCTCCATCCCCATCCCCATTGGCGGGACCGTCCCCATTGGTGGGACTGCGCTGAGAGAGACTGTGTCTGTTTCCCACTTGTCTTCATGGCAGCCTCACAGGTGAGGTGTTGTCATCACTGTTTCATAGATGCCACCAGGAGAGCTCAGCCAGCTCGTTTAGCCAGTAGGCGGCAGAGCCGAAACGCAGACCTGGGCTCTAGAAACCAGATTTTGTTCTTAGCGTGCGGTTTGTTCCCTGACACGTGGTGACTGTACCCAGTGTGTGCCTGAGCCGCACATCTGCTCCCGGATGACTTCGCTGCACAGCGACTGCTTTCACGCTGTGCGTGCGCCCCAACAGTGACCTTACTGGAGACAGGAAGAACAAGCACGGGACTCTTTGAGCTGGACTCACTGTAATCACTTGGTCTTAACAGTTGAGAGCTTTGAAAGCTGCTTCTGCATTCAAGTTCACGGTCAGCCGTGTCTGAGCCATGGGTTCCGCGCGCCTCGGCTCCGCTCGCACTTTCCCAAGCCTGGGGGTGCTTGTCACCTCAGCTCCCAGCTCTTCCTCCTTCCCCTGTGCTCAGAGCAGACTGGTTCTCTGGTTTTCCATCCCAAACCTCATACCCGAGCCGCTTCCTAGAGAGCGCAGCACCCCATCCTGATGGGCGCTGGGGCAGCAGACGGCCAGGGCAGGCTCAGTCTTGACCTTCACTATAATGTCATGTGTCCTGCCGTTGTATTTTCTACTTGTCCTGTCCTGTCTTACGCATTCTTGATTATGGTTTTACCCTGTGGTTTGAAAACACGCTGGTGCGGAGGGGAGGAGCACATGCTCCCAGTCAGATCTGGGCTCACCCACAGCGTCCTTACCCGCCATGACAGGGGGAGGCATGGTTTCATTCTCGCAGTCTAATAAATGCAGAAACAAGGACACTGGACTTTGAGGCATTAGAGCTGCGTCACCGTGTGTCAGATAGGTGCTGTATTCGCTGTCATTCAGCGTGAAAATGCTCATGAGACCAGGCCATGCTAAGGTTTTTAAAACAGGACATAAAGTAACATTTAGTAGGATTATATTGGGATAGAATTAAACTTGTCGTCATGAAAGAGGGACTAGAAACAAATATCCCAGAATACTAATAGATGTTTAAAATTTTTACAGTTGTTATATCTCGTAAGTAATCATTTGTTGAGGGGTATTTGTTCCCTTGACAATTTTGGTTTTTGAGACAAGGTCTTGCTATGTAACCCAGGCTGGGCCTGAACTCCTGACCCATCTGCTTCAGCCTGAATTTATGGGAACGCACCCCCACACCCTGCTCAGTAATGGCTGTGGGCTATGGGAGGGAGTAGTTCAGCTCCAGAGGGGCAGGTGGTTTCAAAGGAAGGTGCCCTTGTCAGGTGCCTTGGAAGCGTGTGGCCTCCCAGCCCCCGCCTCCGAACCCTGCCGTTGGTCACAAGTGGAGGTTGTGGGCGCTTCAGAGGGGACCAGCCACAGCCAGTGAGGCCAAGGCTTGTCCGTGGCCCTGTTCATGCCGTCTACTCTTGACCTGGGTCTGAGTGTTGTCTTGGTGTGCTTTTCTGTAGACGGAGGACTACCTGAAACGGAAGATCCGCTCCCGGCCGGAGAGATCGGAGCTGGTCAGGATGCACATCTTGGAAGGTGTGTGAGTGCCCTGCGGCCCACTGTCCCTCTGTGTGAAAGGCTCCTCTCTGCCTGGGCAGACCCCTCCTGCCAAATCCTGATTCTAAAATGCACTTAGTTTTTACATTCATTCCCTCCCTCCCTCGCTGGCATTTATGCCGTCACCCCTGGTGGACAGCCAGGGTCGTCCTGGCCGCACCTTACCCAGCCCAGCTACAGCGCATGCGTCTTCCCACAACATTACCGAAAGAGCAGCTCCTGAAACAGCGTGACTCTGTCCAGTTTCGGTTTGTTCAGTCCAAGGCTGCCTTTAGGGCCAGAAGAGACCTTTTCAAAACTGAAGCACATGTTTTTCATATGAAGATGCCAAGGTCTAGAGTGAGGGCACAGAAGGGTGGCAGTGGCCCAGATCTGAGGGGGAACAGAGGACAGTCCCTTGTCGGGTGCTTCTTAGCTCTGCAGCTCCTCTCGGGGAGCTCTAGGCCGGTGTGCCTGGTTACAGTTGTCCTCGTGACACTCATAGCCATGCTACCCTTTGTGGCCTGGGACAGAGTTTCAGCTCTCATGGTCTCTGCTTCTGCCATTCCGGGACTCCCAGGGCAGGACCAGGGCCCCGTTCATCACCCCTGTACCCTTCCTTCCCACGGGCAGAGACCTCGGCGGAGCCTTCCCTCCAGGCCAAGCAGCTGAAACTCAAGAGAGCCAGGCTAGCCGATGACCTCAATGAGAAGATCGCCCAGAGGCCTGGCCCCATGGAGCTGGTGGAGAAGAATATCCTGCCCGTGGAGTCCAGTCTGAAGGAAGCCATCATCGGTAAGGGCCCTGGCCAGCCTGTGTGGCCTACAAGAGGGGCAGGAGAGCGGAGCTGAGCAGGGTGGAGACCCGGCCCTGTGTCTCCCTGGAGCCGCTGCCCGGGGCGCCACAGCAGTGGGAGTGAGGGTGTCAGGAGACGGTGGCCAGGCACAGGGCCTGTGCCGGGGTAGGACTTGTCAACAGGCCGAGGCCTGAGCTGCAGGCCCATTTGGGGCCAGGTGGGTTCTAAGTTCTGCAGTCAGGATCTGAGAAATGCTTGCCCAAAGTCAGCATGTGGGAGCCCCCGTGCACAGTCCCGAGGCCACAGAGGACTTGTGGCCTTGTGGAGTCAGGCAGCCCTGAGGAAACCAACACACAAACGGGTGCTTTTTAGTGCACAGTAGAAAGGCCACATGATGCCTGGTAGGACCATTCGCAGGGACCCCAGGATGGTGGGTGGGAAGACCTGGCATGCTTCTTGGTGGCCGCTGGCAGCAGCAGTGGTGCTGACGCTGGGCCAGCTGGCATGCATTGTGCAGTGCAGCGGGAGCCCGAGGTTGGGCAGCTTAGATGGGATTTTGGCGGCAGCTGGGGAGGTGCCGCACCCGAAATAGCACTTCCAAGTGACCCGGGGGTTGCAGAGGTGCAGAGGAACAGCACAGCAGTGGCCTGGAGAACTGGCAAAGCACAGCTGGCTCAGCAGGTTGGCAGCAAGGGGTCTGTGATGACTTGAGAGGAAGGTGCATTTGATGGCCAGCTGAGCCAGGGTGGAGTAAGGAGTGACAGAAGGATGTGGCTGTTCTTGGGAGGCGGGGAACAGCATGAGAAAGGGGAGGGAGATGCTGGGAGATGAGAGGGTGGAGGGGAAGGAGCCGGGAGAGGCAGCTCCGGGCAGGGCAAGACCTGGATGCTGATGGCAGTTTGGCTCAGATGGAGGAGAGAGAGGTAGGGCCTCCACTCACCTTCCCTTGGGGCTGGGCTACCAGTCATCCCGAGGCCGTGCCCGTCCTCTCCTCCAGGGGACCCTCCACTGCAGCAGTCCGCCTGCCTGGGGCCACAGACCATAGGCTCCAAAGGGCACCAATGGTGCTCCTGACAGTGCTCCCTGCCGCACGGGCCTGGCTGTAGCGCCAGAGTGCAAGCCCAGCCTGGACCCATTGGGCCGCGAGTTGCATCTTGTCTGTCCTGGGTTGGCCCCGTGTTGCTACTGTCCCACAGCACGTCCTCATGAGGGAGTAGGAGATGCCAGAGAGGGGTTCTTAGTCACTTTGTCATCGCTAGGACCCAGTACCCAACACCCGTGACCTAAGGAGGAGAGGTCTGTCTGGGCTTCAGCTCAGGCCTGGCCAGCTGGCTCCAAGGCTCAGGTGCCGGGGAATGAAGGCCGCTCACATCGCGGCAGCCCTGGAGCCGCGCAGGATGGGGAGACTCCATGACCAGGGAGGTCCCCACCAGGTCTCCTCCCCAGCACCCTCCGCCACTGACCAGTCACCTCCCACAAGCTGCGATGCGATGAGACACTCATGCGGTGGGGGTGGGGGTCTGTCGTGGGGTCTGCGTGAAGCAAAGCTGGCCAGTGAGCTCGGCCCGCTCTGGCATAGCACGCTTGTCCCTGCCAGGGCAGATGAGGGACAGGAGGGGAGCAGCTCAGCCCAGGTCTCCAGGGAGCAGGTCGCCCCAGGTCGCGGCCTCGGGGAGGAAGAGGCTCTGGGACCTCAGCGCTTGTTCCGCTTCCTCCTGGGTCTCCCGCCACAGCCTCGGTTCCTCCTGGGCAGCCCACCTCTCCCCACGGCGTGTGCAGGCGATGTCGCCTGCCCTGCTTCCGTCTCGCCTTCCCTCTGCGGCCTGGGTTTCCCACGCTGGGCCCCTGGAGCAGAAGCTCTGGGAGGGTCTGCCCTGACCTTGGGGACAGAGTTGGCCCGAGGAGGCTGCGACCTCCACTCCAGGGTCCCTTGCCAGCACTGTAAGCCTCAGAAGGCAGAGGAGAGATGCGGGCAGGAGAGGTGCGGTCTACAGCTCCGGAGAGCTGGCCAGAGGGAGGAAGGCTCTTGACTGAGATGGCCAAGCGCCACCAGAGCCAGGGCTGGCTTCAGCCCCGAAGGCTCGGAGGCCGCAGGGCCGGCTGCAGGGAAGCCCTGAGAAGGCGCAGCCTGGCCTGCGGCCCGGACAGCCGCTCCCTGCGCCTGTGCTCACTTGGCTGTGGGTTTCAGTGGGCCAGGTGAACTACCCCAAAGTGGCGGACAGCTCATCCTTCGACGAGGACAGCAGTGACGCCTTATCCCCTGAGCAGCCTGCCAGCCATGAGTCCCAGGGCTCGGTGCCATCGCCCCTGGAGGCCCGAGTCGGCGAACCACTGCCGAGTGCCACCTCCGTGTCCCCCACTCAGGTCAGTGGGCCCATTTCCAGGGGCGCCCATGCTTGCTAGGGCCAGGCTTCGCTGTGGGTGGCTTTGCTGTGGCACGGGAGCTGGGCTCGTTGCCGTAGCAGCCCAGGTACCAGATGCTTGTTTCTCAGAGGCCCAGGCCAGGCTGTCCTGCAGCCCCCCAGCCGCCCACTCCTCACTTCTGCAGCTGCTGGTGTGTGCACACCGCAGTCAGTGCTGTGGCCGCCAGCTGCCCGCCTTCCTGGTTCCCTCCCCTGCTGGCCAGGTCTCTCACCTGGACATGACCAAGTCCAAGGAAGTGGACGCCACCCCTGCTGGTGGCATGCAGGCTGGGCACACTCGGGTGAGGCTGCCAATGTCCTCGCATCCCCTCTGTCCTCCCAGGTTCTTTCTCAGCTCCAGCTGGGCCCAGATGCTGGAGAAACACTGTTCGTGGCAGAGCAGCCGCCTCTGCCTCCCCCGCCTCTGCTGCCTCCCAGCCTCACCAACGGGGCCAGTGTGCCCACCGCCAAGCCCGCCCCCACGCTCATCAAGGTACGCCTGTGCCCCTCAGAGTCCTGCCCCGCGGTCTTGGCATAAATCCAAGGCCTGTTCTTCGTGCTGTCCACCATGATGGTTGTGTCACCACCAAAGCCACTGCTGATTAGCACTGTTAGCCTGTTGGTCACCGGTTCAGTCCCCTCCCCAGGCCAGGCCAATGAGTGCAAGCTGCCTCTTCCCTGCTTGGGCCTCGCCAGGAGAGCACCTCATACCTGTGGGCTTGTCCTCGCGGCCACAGCTGCGAGCCACAGCTTGCTCTTGTCCTTTACCACCCTGTGTGCCACCCTTTGCTCACCGTCCAATGAGTGGTCCCAGGCCTGCCTCGGCCTGCCTGGCGCAGCCCCGTCCTCCTCCCGAGCCGGGGCCGCCCTCGGCTCGCCCTCCCTGGCCTCCCTAGGCCATCGTTCAGAGTCCTGCCTGTTCCTCTCGCTGGCCCGGGGCCCCAGCTCTCACTGTCACTTGCTCATGTTGTCTCATGCTCAAGTGGTCACTTCTGCCCCAACCCTCCTCTTGGTCCCCGCTGCCACCTGGTCAAGACTCCAGCTGACCCTGTCATCACTTTCTACCCCTCTGTTGCTGTCTTCTGCTCAGAAGTGTCCAGGCCCGTGGTCCTCCCTCCCTGCCCTGTATTGGCCTCTGTCCTGCGCCTGTGCCTGCTGGGGCCTTTGAGGCACACTTGGGCATGAACGGGAGCTCTGGGGCACCATGCTGTGTGGCCGACTCCACAGCTCTGCCCAGGCGGGTTCTAGGGAGGCCCGTATGGCACCATCTCTGTGACCTGCCCCGGCCCACATGCCACAAGCCTGCTCATTGGGGTTGCTCTCTGCTTGGGGTCCTGGTGATGTCTGTGCCTGAACCTCTGCTTGCTTTTCCCTCCAAGCCACACCCAGCACCCTGGGACCCCTCTGTGCCTCCGAGAGCCCCTGCTTCTGTAGGGAGCTGTCCGGTGGTCGGGGTGCGAGCTGGCGGGTGCCTGTGCAGAGGCTGCAGGGCACTGACACCGCCACTCCTGTGCCCTCAGCAAAGCCAACCCAAGTCTGCCAGTGAGAAGGCACAGCGCAGCAAGAAGGCCAAAGAGCTGAAGCCCAAGGTGAAGAAGCTCAAGTACCACCAGTACATCCCGCCCGACCAGAAGCAGGACAAGGGCGCGCCCGCCATGGACTCGTCCTATGCCAAGATCCTGCAGCAGCAGCAGCTCTTCCTGCAGCTGCAGATCCTGAACCAGCAGCAGCAGCAGCACTACAACTACCAGACCATCCTTCCCGCCCCACCCAAGTAGGAGCTGGGGGCGGGGGCACGGCGAGCGCCCGGCGCTCCTGGCACCGCCTGCAGCCGGCTTACCGCCGCCTTTTCCTCCTCTCAGGCCGGCAGGGGAGGCCCTGGGAAGCAGCGGGGCCCCCCCAGTGCGCAGCCTGTCCACCAGCAACGCCTGCACCAGCACAAGCACCCCAGGGCCCGGGGGGCTGGCCCGCCAGAATAGCACCCCTCTCTCTGGCAAGCCGGGAGCCCTGCCAGCCAACCTGGATGACATGAAGGTGGGTGGCCGTCTGTCCCGTCTGCTGGAAGGACCGCTTCCTGCCCCTCGATTGGCACTGCCTGGTGGCTTCCAGGCCAGGAAGGCAGACTGCCCAGGACTGCACAGACTGCACAGGGTTTCCTCAGTGGGGCCCAAGCTCCAGTCTGCAGCAAGGGGGTTCTGGGGCACCCGCCTATGCCCGCTTGTCTGTGGTCATGTGCGCGGGGGTCTCAGCCTGCTCAGCAGCAGGCAGGGCCCCAGTGCCGGCAGCATCTGCCTGCCAAGGGCTGGCCCAGCCTTCGGAAGAATGGAGCCATGTCCTGGGGCCTTGGGGCGGGGACCTGCCCAGTACGCGGCTCATTCTCTCTGCCCCGATTGGAAGGCTAGTGACCCCAGCCTCGGCAGTGACAGAGCAGCCGGCCTGGGCGTCACCCTCCTTGGCCGCAGCTTCACTGTGTGAGCCCGTGATCCCCCATAGGATGTGTCCCTCCGGTGAAGTAGTTTCTGGGCACCAGGTGCGCTGCGAGGGGCTGAGTGGGTGCTCGCAGGCGGGGGCGCCTGGCTCCAGGTCCCTGGAGGACTCTGGAGGGGACCAGGGGACACGCCTCCCACTCTGGTCCTCAGCAGCCTGTGTGCCGCTGCACCCACACCCTTGTCAGCCGGGCGGCGCTCTCGACCTCTGCAGGTGGCGGAGCTGAAGCAGGAGCTGAAGCTGCGGTCCCTGCCCGTGTCCGGCACCAAGACCGAGCTCATCGAGCGTCTGCGCGCCTACCAGGACCAAGCGGGCCCGGCGCCTGGTGCGCCCAAGGCTCCCCCCGCGCCCGCCCTGCTGTCCAAGGCTGGAGAGGTGGTGGTCGCCTTCCCGGCGGCCCGGCTGAGCACGGGGCCGGCCTTGGTGACCACAGGCCTGGCCCCGGCCGAGGTGGTGGTGGCCACGGTGACCAGCAACGGCGTGGTTAAGTTTGGCAGCACGGGCTCCACGCCCCCCGTGTCCCCCACGCCCTCGGAGCGCTCGCTGCTCAGCACGGGCGACGAGAACTCCACACCCGGGGACGCCTTCAGCGAGACGGTCACGTCACCCTTGACGCAGCTCACGCTGCAGCCGTCGCCGCTGCAGACGCTGGTGAAGGAGGAGGGCGCGGTGCGGGAGGCCGAGGGCCTGGACAAGGACCAGATGCTGCAGGAGAAGGACCGGCAGATCGAGGCGCTGACGCGCATGCTCCGGCAGAAGCAGCGGCTGGTGGAGCTGCTCCGGCTGCAGCTGGAGCGGGAGAAGCGCGCGCAGCAGCCCGGCGCCCCGGTGAAGCAGGAGGGCGGCCCTGCCAGCTGCCCGCTCAGCCGCCAGCCCTCGGCCACTGCGCGCCCCTTCAGCCCCGGCCTGGCAGCTCCTGCGGTCGTTCCCGCAGACTCCGGGGCCGTGGTGGTGAAGCAGGAAGCGGCGCCACCCGAGCCTGCACCGGGCCCGCAGCTGCTGCTGGGCACGCAGGGCAGCGGTCTCCCTCCGGGGGTCACCCCATCTACGCTCGTCACCGACGCCGCAGGGACCCCCGTCGTCCTCAGCGTGACCAACAAGAAGGCAGACAGCCCGGGCCTGCCCAGCGGGAGCCCCTTGCAGGTAGCCGGGCTGCGGGGTGCTGAGGCAGGGGAGGGGAGGGACCCCCGAGGGACAGAGCGCCACTGCTCCAAGGGGGCGGCCCTACCTGGAGGCCAGCTGTCCCTGCGGCCACCTTCACAGCCCAGACTTTGTGCTGGGTGTGGCCTCGTCGGCCCCACAGAGCCCGGGAGGGACAGTGACGGTCTGGGCTCCCCGGGAAGAGGGTCTGCCGAGCTGCTCCTCCACCTCCGGCCAGGTCGCGGGGGCCCCGAGGGCTCCCGAGGGGCGGCGCCCACGTAGAGCCGCGCGCCAAGCCTGGCCCCGTGTCCCGCAGCCGCCATCCCAGCCCGGCTCCCCCGGCCCCGGCCCGCCTGCCCACGTGGACCTGGAGCCCCCGCCGCAGCCCGCCTTCGGGGCGCCCGCTTCTCTGCTGAAGAAGGAGCCGCCCGGCTATGGCTACGAGGAGGCCGGGCCGCAGCCGCCCAAGCCGCAGGTGCGCAGGGGCCAGGCAGGGCCGGGTGGGCGGCGGGAGCGGCCCGCCGCGCCAGGCCCAGGGTTTATGCTGTTGGCCTTGGTCTCGCAGGAGAACGGCTGCTGCAGCCAGCAGATGGACGACCTGTTCGACATCCTGATTCAGAGTGGAGGTAAAGCCCAGGCGCTGTCGCATGCGGGCGGCTGGAGTCCGGGGAGGCGGCCGCGTGCGGAGCGCAGGCCTGGTGTGGGCAGAGGCGGCAGCCGCGGGCTCGGTGCCCAGCACGGTGGGGGCGGGCAGGAGGGAGAGGGCGCAGGCCAGGTGTCAGGGCCGCAGCAGGCCCGAGCTGGGGCGTGGTGGCCGCACCCGGCGGAGGCAGGGCTACGGTCGGCCTCCTGCTCGGGGTGGAGAGGAAGCACAGCCACGGACGGACGGCGGCTCCGGCGCAAGGGGACGGCACCGCGAGGTCTGCGGGGCGTGGGCCGCGAACTGTCGGGTGAGGCCCCGCCGCTCCCCCCACTCCTCTGCCTGCCCGTCAGGAGGGCGCCCGAGCACAGGGGAAGGGCAGCGAGCAGCAGCCCCGCAGTGGGCTGCGGCAGGGTTTGCCTTTACTCTAAAAGGAGGGCACTGCGGTCGCTGTCCTCTCGGGCGTATAAGGCGCAGGCCGAAGCTGCAGGGATTTAAGGAATGGCAGCACGCGATGAGTGACTACAGCCGGATCCAAAAGGGACACTAAGGAATGGCCAGGAAGGTCCAGCGGCAGCAGGACAGGCTTCGGTCTCTCCCGGTGAAGCAGCCCTGGGGGCGGCTGGGCCAGGGGCCGCGCCGTGAGACGTTAAATGTGCCGGGCCGTCCCCAGCCCACGCTGCTCCCCCCGTGTGACATAAGCGCAGCGGAGGTTGTTTCACGCCCAGTTTATTTCAGAGCAGTGTCCCCAGTGGCACTCGGACTGCTCTGCTTCCCAGCTATCGAGCTGAATGCAGGCGTCCCAATACCTCGTGGGGCCCGCCCTAAAACGGGCCTGCCGGGTCCACTCTTTGGGTTTTTTTTTTCTTTATGGTGTCAGGGATCAAACTCATGACCTTGCACTTGCTAGGCAGGCACTGACTCCCCGGTCCGTGTTTTGGTTTTGAGGAGCCCTTCCACAGTTAACACGGGGGCAGTGTCACCACGTCCTCGCCACCACCTGTTTCCTGGTGCTGGGGGCTGCACCCAGGACCTCGGGCATGCTCCCTCCCCCACCGACCATTGCCAGCACCCCACCTGTTTTGAGCCAAGTGCTCCACTTGCTGTCCCAGTGCCACCTGTGGGCCCGGCCCCTGCCGCCTGCACTGGCCTCCTGTGGAGGTAGCGTCACCTCGGTTTGGGCGTGCTTTCCTCTGCAGAGCCTCTTTTTGTGTGCTGCTGGCCATCTGTATCTCGCTTGGAGAAAATGGCTAGTTCTTTGCCCATTTCTGAATCTGGTTTTTTGTTACTGTTTCTGTATTTTGAGGACGTTCCTCACTAAACATGCATCTCCTTCCACTCTATGAGAAACCGCTTCACTCTTGGAAGCAGTATTTCTGGTGTCACAGCTAAAAACCCACTGGACAGCTCACATGAAGATTCCCTCCTGTCTCCCCCGCAGGCGGAGGGGAAGGGGCAGGAGGGTCTCCATCCGCCGACCTGGCTCCTGACTGCCTTCACACTCTCTCTCGGCAGAAATCTCGGCAGATTTCAAGGAGCCGGCGTCTCTGCCCGGGAAGGATAAGCTGCCCTCTGCAGCAGCCTGCGGGTCCCCCCTGGCAGCACAGCTATCACCGGCTGCCGATCTCCCCCAGGGTGCGCCGCCCCCGCCAGGCTCACCCACACTCCCAGGGCGCCTGGAGGACTTCCTGGAGAGCAGCACAGGGCTGCCCCTGCTGACTGGTGGCCATGAGGGCCCGGAGCCCCTGTCCCTCATTGACGACCTCCACAGCCAGATGCTGAGCAGCTCTGCCATCCTGGACCACCCCCTATCACCCATGGACACCTCAGAATTGCACTTTGCTCCTGAGCCTAGCAGCGGCATGGGCCTGGACCTGGCCGACGGCCACCTGGACAGCATGGATTGGCTGGAGCTCTCGTCGAGCGGGCCCGTGCTCAGCCTGGCACCCCTCGGCTCTGCTGCACCCAGCCTCTTCTCCACGGACTTCCTTGATGGCCACGACCTGCAGCTGCACTGGGACTCCTGCTTGTAGCTCTCCAGAGATGGAGGCAGGGAAGGGGCTGGAGCCAGTGTGGCTCTGTGCTGCGTGAGCCCTGACAATCACAGGCCCTGCTTGGCCCTTCTCTGGGTGGCTGGGGCCACTGCTGGCTCTGGCTCATCAGGGCAGAGAAGCTGCCAAGTGGCAGCTCCAGGCTCTGCCAGGGTTTTGGAGGCATGGCCAGGGCCGTTTCAATTCGACCTCCTTTTGTGAGGTCAGGGGTGCACTGTTGGGCTGTGGCGGTGGACAGAGGATAGCACCTGGGCATCTCCTTGGTCACCCGGGCCCGGGCTTCCTCTACTTCTTGGAGGGGCTTCCTGCCATTTAGTGTCTTTGGCATGACCATCTAGAGGCTGGTGGCAACACTTCCCTGTACAGATGTATATACGGCTATTATATATCAGCATACAATACATGCATCTATTTTTGGGGGCGCAGGAGATGGGTGCAGTTCCCCCATCCTGCTTTCACATACAGAAGGGCTGGATTCACCCTGAGCTGTGCCATGAGGCCCTGCCAGCTGCCCAGGCCCACCCCTCACGTGTGTTCAACTGCAGACACCCTGTCACCGCCTATGCCCCACCTCCCTGCTGCCTGGCTCCTTTGTGCCACAAGGGCAGAGGGGCTTCCTGGTCCTCCCACCAGGAGCTCCCCAGCTGCCTGCTCCATCCCTGCCTCACTGTGTAGCCAAGTCCACCCTGGGACAGAAGGGGCTCGAGACCAGCCTGCTGTGGGGCGGCCAGGCTCATATGCAGGACTGTTTCATGGGGGAGAAGGGATAGAGTCACCAAACCCAGTGCTGGGACGAAGGTGGGAACTGTGTGAACTTTTTAAAATAAAAACAAAAACACTTGACTGACTTCTTAGTCCATCTCATTCTGTCCTGGGGCCCACACAGTGTCCCTAATCCCACCTTCCCATGGGGGCCACAGGAGCCAGGTGAGTCCAAAAGGCAGCCATTGCTTGTGGCCCTGGCTGAACAGAGGTCAAAGCACTTTCTCAAAGTGTTTATTTACATCCTGACACCCCCCTTCCTGAGCAAAGACCGACCAGGGTGGCCTCCCCACCTCGGCAGGGCTTTGGTTTGTCCAAACTGCAGCAGGCAGCTGGCACTTGCCAAGTCCTCACCCTGACCCCACACATGGGAGGTGATGCCGGCCCAGGCACCCACCTTCTGCCCCAGCCAACAGTGGGAGCCGGAAGCCCTGAACCAGCTCTGTCCCTGCGCCCCAAAGCTGTTAAGGGAGGTGCCGCCGTGGGGTGGCTGCAGCACTGTCACCCGTCAATGTCCCAGCTGAAGAGGTGGTGCTTCACCAGCATGTCCTGAACTCCCTCCTTCAGGGGCTGCTTCTCCTCCTGTGCACAGCATAGCTACTCAGGTGTGTGGCCTGCAGCACTGCCACCTTGGGGCCACGCCGCCCTCCCAGGACGGCCGCACCCACCTCTCTCCTGGCAGGCAGCTCCCAGTCCTGGGAGAGGCTGAAGGCGAAGCAGCAGAGGACGCTGTGTGGAGGGAGGCTCTGGTCAGCGGCTGTCCACCTCCCCCACCGCCCGGCCCGGGGCCCCGCCTGGTTCTCACCGGAGCTCACACTTGATCTGCACCCAGCCAGGGCTGCGCAGGAAGGACCAGGGCTGGTACCACTTCTCCACGGTGGCCAGGCTGGAGCAGAGGACCTCCAGCCACAGGTGCAGCACCTGCTCACTGGGGACAAGGCTGGGAGGAGGGCGGAATGGGGTCCCACCCACACGGCCCCCAGCGCCCACTAGCAGCTGCTGGGTACCCTCAGAGGTGGCCATGGTCCCTGCTCTACACTTACTTGAGCCCTACACAGATGAGCGAGCGGAGCTTGACGTCCATTTGTGCGTGGACTGCGTCGTGAGTCACATTCACAGACTGCACAGCCTGGGGACGGCACAGCTGTCACTTAGGTGCCCCACTGGCCAGGAGAGGTCCCAAGAGGCCACCACAGCTGCCCTGCTTACTCGGTACAGCAGCTCCTCTGGGGTCAGGACTTTGCCGTCTTCGTCAAGCCTGAGGTGACCAAAGCTCGGTGTCATTTGTGCTGATCGCGGCCACACACAGGGCCACCAGCAGGGCTCGGTGGGCCCTTACCTGTAGGTCTTACAGAGCACCAGGCGGGAGTACACCGAGTCAAAGTCCCTCTCCACCTCGCGGCCCGCAGCCTGTGGTGGACAGGAGAGCATGTGCGTGTGCGGACGGGGAGCATAGGCACCCTCCTGCGGCGCCCACCTCCCCACTGTGGTGTCCGCAGCGGCTCACCTCCTCAATGAACAGCCAGGGGTGGCAGGCGCCACCGAGCAGGGACGGCTTCTTCAGTCCGTGTTCAAACAGGGCCTTGAGGGCCGGGCAGAGGGTCCCTCGCACCAGGTCCGTGACCCCCTCGGTCACAGAGTCGTCCCCCGCGATGGAGTACTGCAGGAGGAGGGGGCCTGAGAAGGGCAGCCTCACCGCAGCCACAGCCTGGGTGGGGACACACCACTGCCACCCCCCCACCCCCGCCTACCTCTTTGCTCCGTTCATCCAGGACCTCCACGAACTTGGCTGGAAACCAGCCTGTATGGAGAGCAGGCCGTGAAGGGCAGCTGGTGGCCCTCCAGACCCTCATCCCCAGAGGCCACACAGAACCAGGAGAGTGGGGGAAGGGCAGAGCTCACCTCGCAGGCCGTTCAGCTCGCCCACCCAGCAGTGCTCGTCCTTCTGAGACACGATCTGCATGGGAGGAGCAGAGGGACAGGGCTCAGGCGCCTGTGAACCCGTGGGCCTTAGCACCTGGCCAACTCGGACCCCGTCTCGGCAGCACAGCCCTTGGCAAGGAAAGGGTGCACATGCCTGTGCGCCCTCCACGCACCGTGATGATGTCGTTCTTGCGGAAGCCCAGCTCGTCATCGTCATGTCGCTCAAAGTCCAAGAGGGCCTTGGCCCGGCGCCGGTGGCTGCGTGAACAGGCCACGTAGTTCTCATGGTCCCGCTGGTGGCTCTCCATGCTGTAGTCTGGAGTCAGCTCCTGCCGGAGGACAGCAGTGATGTGGACAGGTGTGGTGGCCGTAGGAGGATCATCAAAGGCAGGAGCATCACAAGTTTGAACCCCACTTGGGGAACTTGGCAAGACCTTGTCTCAAAAATAGTGTATGGACAGAAAAGACCACTGCAAGGGACAGGCCTCGGCTCCAGGACCGAGGCGGAAGACAGCCCCCAGCTTAGGCCTGGGGAGCCTCCACTCACCACGCTACAGTTTTTGGGGTCTGTGTACTGGAAATGGCGTGCCACCCGCAGGATGGCTTCTCGCAGGTCAGCCACCAGTTCTGTCTGCTTGATGTTCTTGGCCTTGAGCGCCTCCAAGTCATCCTCCCCTAGAGGGCACAGAGAGCTGCCCAGCCGGCCCTGCGCAGCCTCTGGGGATGGCAGCAAACCCACGGCAATGGGGAGGGCAGCTGCGGCTGGCACTCACCAAAGAGCAGGGAGGAGATGGTGGACTTCCTCCGCTGAGTCCTGCGCCGGACCACCTGCTGCAGGGACAGTGGCTCAGCAGGGAGCCTGCCCACTTCTCCGCATTCCTCCCCCCACAGAGCACCTGATGCGCCTGTCCAGGGCTGCCCCGGCCCTGGGTTTGGGGAAGTGGCAGAACAAGGCCCTCTCCCTCAGGCACACAGGAACCTCATGCTGAGGGCTGGGATGAGACCTCTATGCTCAGCCCACCTGAGAAAGGGTGGTGGTGGCACTGGTCCCCAGAAGCTGGCCCTGGTCTGCAATAAGGTAAGCCAGGTGCTTGCGGCGCTGGGCCTCCACAGCTGCCTCCGTGAGGGAGCCAGCCAGCCGCATGGCCGCCCCCAGCAGCAGCTCTGCGTCCTCCAGCTGCGTTGGGATGTCCGACAGCGTGTTGAAGATAGATGCAGAGTTCTCCGACTGGATCAGCTCCTCCTCCTGGGCAGTGAGTGGGCGGGAGGGGCAGGAGCTCGGCTGATCCTGGGACACCAGTGCCCTCCGCCCTGGCCCCTGGGAGCCACCCCAGCCCACACGTGCCATCCACTTGGCGCGGACTCTGTGAGCACCTTGAGGCGCAGCATGCCCAGTGCCGTCTGGAACAGCACCAGGGAGCCCTCATAGAAAAACAGGTCCCAGATGCGCAGCAGGAGCTTGATATGCACGACGCTGGCGAAGGCCGTCAGGAACCAGTGCAGCGTGATCAGGGACAGCTCTGTGGGCAGGCACGGGAGTCACTGGGGCCGGGGCTGGGGCTGGGGCTGGGGCTGGGGCTGGAGCGGCTGGCCAGAGGCAGTGTGGGCAGGTGAGGAGGAAACCTCCCCAAGGGCCACGAAAGGGAGGGCAGGAAGGGGTACAAAGAGAGCGAATCCAAGGAGCAGACTATGCATGCCTGTGTCCACACCCAGCCACTGCCCTCTGTGGGATGTGTCCCAAGCCCTCAGCGCTGCACAGCCAGAGGAAATGTCACAGAGAAGGGTGCTGTGGGCCTTACCAATGTCGTGCTCCTGCAGCAGCTTGTCCAAACGAGGCAGGTACTGCACGATGAGGTGGCGCAGGACCCGCTGGTCAGTCTGGACTCCCAGCAGTGTGGTGCTAAAGTAGGAGGCGGGAAGCAGGTCCTCGATGATGGCACACATCATCCAGAAGGCATCTTCCTCCTCCAGGAACAGCAGAAGGCAGGCAGCTACCTGGCCGGGCGGGAGGACAAGGGGCCTCTACCCAAGTCCTGACGAGTACAGCCAGTGCTGTGGGGTGACCAATTAGGAAGAGCCTCTCGGGGACCCCAGAAGGCTGCTGGGCTCAGCCTGATTGCAGAAACAGCTGCTCAGCCCTCACTGGGGACACCCAAGGTCAGCCCCCACACCCCACCCAGGAGAAAGAGACCACCACACCGAGGGCCTACAGGAGACCCCTGGGTAGGCCCCGACCTTGGGGCAGCTCTCACCATGCCCGTGCCCTGGCAGTAGCCAATCTCTGGGTAGAGCCAGGCCAGTGCCCGGAGGATCCTGCGCAGCCGGGGAACCCCGACGCTGTTCACGTTGGCGAAGCAGGCATTGCTGGGCATGGTGCGGAGCAGGTCCTTCTCAATCTATCGGGGGCCATGCCACCCCACAGGAAGGCCCTGTGAGACGGATGCCCAGGGAGGGAGGCAAACCCCAGAGTAAGGGTTCCTTACACTCCACATCAAGGGCCCCCCACCTCTGGATTATTCCTCATGCCTGGCCTACTGAATGATCCGTATTTAAGACCCCTGCTGTCCCTAGTGAGGACCATCGGTCCATGTCTCTCCACACATGGGGCCCCTGAACAGTTCTCCCTGAGGCCAATGAAGGACCCAGAGGAGCAAGTTTCCTCCACTGTCACTGTGGGTGAGGGATGCCAGGCCTGCCAAAGAGACCAACCAGGGGACACCTTCCTCCTGTGGGCCACACATGGTCTCTCCTAACCTGCCCCTCGGCCGCTCTGTGTCACCTGCTTGGCAGCAATGGTCTCATCGTTGGAGCTGTTCTTCACCATCTCGTGGTAGGACAGCTCCGAGCTCCTCTTCTTCTGCAGGGCCCCAGAGAGCCGCATCCACAGCTGAGGGAAGGAGCCATAGGGCACTGTCTTTCTCAGGACACTGAACCAGCCAGCGTGCTCCGCACGGCCACGGGGTCCCACGGCACCTCACCTGTGGCCTCATGCTGTGCGGGATGCCGGCCAGCACCAGGGAGCGCAGCTTCTCAGAGCGTGGCAGGGAGACAGCAATCTTGTCCCAGGTGAGGTCACCCACGTCGTGGTTGTGGGTGAACTCCAGGTGGGCCTGCCACCGAAGCCTCTGTGGGGGGTCCTCCACCAGGGCCGTGCCAGTCAGTGGGCCAGACCCTGGCTCAGTGCCTGCTGCCACAGGAGAGCAACGGGAGGACAGCAGGCCTCATATCTGGGCCCCAGTGTCCCACAGCAGCCTAGCAGCTCCTGATGGGCTTGGAGCTGTCCCCAGGCTGGGGGTTGCCGCAAAACCCATACCATAGGACCACTTCCTGGGTGCTTTCCTCCCTAGATACCCCAGGGACTCCCACTCAACCTCAGAGCCACCTCCCCCAAATCCCACCCTCAATCCACTGCAAACACAGCGGGTCCCACAGTACAGGCCACACCATAGTCCCTCATCCGGGTCATGGCATGATCTCTACAGCAGTTGCTGTAGCCGTTCCACGACACTGGATCATATCGCCACTCAGAACCCACCATGACTGCTCTCAGACTCAAAGCCAAAGGCCTGCCAGCCTCCATCACCTGCCTCTCCCGCTGGGCCCAGCCTTCACCTCCTGCCACTTTTCTCTCGCTCCCTCCATTCTATAACCTGGGGCTGCAGTGTCTCCTCCGTGGTCACCTTACCTAATATGACCTCCCCTCCCTGCCCACTGTCCCCAGAGCCATCTCCCCAGCCTGTCTCCCCACAAAGTGGAAGCTCCATGCCATCATGAGCTGAGGCACTGGAACACAGCCAGGAAAGGACCCTCACCCATGAAAGGCTTCCTGAGATACTTGCTGAACTCCAAAGAAGACGCTGTCTCGCAGCCCCAGCAGCCTGTGTGCTGAGCTCTGCAGAGCCACCTTCTCACTGATCCATGCCCTCAGCCCGCTGCTTAAGAGCAGCTACCTCAAGGACTTCCCATCAGAAAGGCGCAAATCTGAAGTGCATACTCTGATCAGATGTGAGACGGTGTCAGTGTAGTGCTGAGCATTGGGGACTCTAAATCCCATGACCCATCGAGATCCAGTTCCCACCATCCTAGGGAGTTCCCTATGTCCCTTTCAACCTCTGCGTTTAACTTCCACCTGCCACCAGGTCCAAAGAACAAGAGAACCCATGTTAGAAATGGAAATATGAGCGGCCTAAAGGTGAAGATGACTGCTCCAACTACAGCTGTGGCCCGAGGAGAGGGGACCCTGGTTTGGGAAGCTGGCCTTCCCCACAGCCACCAGGCACCCAGCCCAGGATCCCCTTACACGAAGATGGTTGGAGGAGATGCCGGACTAGGGACCAGGTGCAGCCAGGGAGTGAATGTAGCTCGGGCAACTTCACAGACACAGGAAGTGCTCGCAGTGTAACCTGCACACAGTGCTGTCTTAGTTAGGGAGAGTACTGTGCAGCCAGATCTGCACGCTCAGGGCCCGAGCAGAACGCACCACCATGTCAGCAGCTATCTTCAGGCGGTAGGACTTGGGTTGGTTTTGTTTCAGTCTTGATACTGCTAAAGTTCTGAATTTTTCAGTTTCTCTATAATGAATGTTACTGCTTTTATAAAGTAAAAACTTTATTAATATAAATTAATCCCATAACATTGGAGGCAGTTAGACACAGAGGTACACAACTGTAAGCCTAGCACTCTGAGAGGCTGAGGCAGGAAGATCACAAACTTAAGCCCAGCCTACGCATCTTAGCAAGACTATCTAAAAATTTTTGAAGAGCTGGGCAAGGTGAGGGTGGGGCTGTGGCTCAGTGTGAAGGCCCTGGGTTCACTCTCTCGTACCACAATGAGTAAATAAATAATTGGGCCCCACAGAGGTTTCCGCATACTGTGCTTACAACAGCAGCAGCATGCCCATACATGCTTTTGTCCTGAGGTCTGGAGCAGTGAGACCCAGTGCTTGCACAGTCACATGCTGTGGAATTTAAGTCACAGAAGTAGGAATTCTCAAGGACATCAACAAGACCACCACGGGGCTCAAGCTTACCTTCTCTGTCCACACGGAAACCAAACTCATCATAGCAGAACTCTGACTGCTCTGCCAACTCTTCCTTCTAGAAACAGGGTTAGGAAGAAAGGCATCTGTGCCACAGCCTGGGACCACAGTTTCTAAAAGATGCTACCCCATGGCTGGCTGCTAAAATTCCACCCAGACCAAAGGCTACCCTTTCATAAAGCCTGCCCTGCTCATCATTCAAGTACAGGGAGACCACCTCTGAACCCTCCTGCCATTTTCCTTGTTTTTCTCAGAATTCAAAGGTGTTAACATCAAGATAAAAAACATGTTGTGTGCATTTGTGTCCCCACAATATTTCTCCTCCTACCTAGTCACTGATTCACACAGGCTCATGAAGCTGATATGCCAACACTGCTTGCAAACACAGTGGAGTTGGCCACTCACTCCCCAACAATCTACAGGGGCCCCTTTCACCCCCACCCCCTCCAGCACAGGAGCCCTGCAGGCTGGCAACAATGCCCGCACCAACACTGTACCTGGGTGGACTTGACCAGGATCTCCTGGGGCCATATGCTTGGAGTCAGCGCCGAGAAGGGGCCACTGACAGAAGGTGTGCGGCCTCCTGCAACCAAAGAGAGAGGACAATGATCAAGAAAACACAGAGAAAAATTCAAGTCAGGCGTCCCCGCCCTCCCATAAGAATGGGATGGTAGAAAATTCCTAGAAAGCACACACCAAGGTGAGGGGCAAAAGCAGCAGCTTGTTACAAAACACTCAGACTCCATCCCCCCGCTTCCTCCTCCGCCTCAGTAAGAGGTGACCTGGGCATTGAGGAGACGTGAGCAGTGTCTCAGTAACCATCCCAGACGTGGAGCCAGCCTCCCTTGCCCTTGTCTGGGTGGCTGTTTATGGAAACAGAAGCCAGTTTCCCATCTATGGCTCCTGGTGAGGGCCCACGCGTGCTTCACCTGACATGGTGCCGAGCCCCTGGCAGCTTCTGCAGATCCAAGCTTCGACCTTTATTTACTATCCCGACCTCTGAGAGCTGGAAAGTACCTCAGGCTTCATCTGTGCCAGAAACATCCGCCTGTCAGGAGAACAAAGGACAGTGTCACCGCACAGTCCGGTCCTGGAGGGCAAGGTCTTCACACTGCACTGCTTCACTGGCCCACCAGTGGGGAGGGACAGAGGCACAAGGGAAAGAAAAAGCCACATCCTACCCTCTTTAAACTGGACCATGTCTTTTTTTTTTTGTGGAGCCCTAACAGGCTAGAAGGGATGGGAAGACGGCTCAGAAAGACAGCCCTCCTCCGTAAACACTCTGCTAGGACGCACTCTGAAGATGCTAGAAAACCAGTGTTGCCAAAACAGCTGTGAAATAAGGAGCACAGGGCTCAGGCCCTGCTTGCTAAGAACCAGACGCATAGACTTCCGGGCAGTGTTCTTCAGGGACAAAAGGCACATGGCCCAGCCACTACCCACACCTCTGGAACAGGCTTGCCTGAGCCAGAGTCTCTGAGGGATGGCTCAGCACCACCCCACTCCTAGGAAACACCTCCCCTGCCCTCCGCTGGCCTTCCACACCAGCAGTCTGCTCTATCATATTTTTCCTTCTACTTTTGTGAGATAGGGTCTCACTGAGTTGCTCAGGTTCATCTTGAGCCCCCTGCCTCAGTCTCCCAAGTGCACGGTTCCTTTTTCTTTTTCTTTGAGATGCTAGTGATAGAACCCAGAGCCTTTGCAGTGAGCTAAATCCCTGGCCCTTATTTCTTATTTTAAGCCAGGGTATCACTAAATTACTAAATTGCCCAGGCTGGGCTTGAATTTGCAGTCCTCCCGCCCCAGGCTCCTAGAGTGCTGAGGTTACAGGTGTGACCCCTAATGCCCAGTTCTGAGCTACAAGTTTTAAAAATCACCTGCTGTCATTCAATCTTCAACACATTTTGAAGTTTATGTCTCTGTCCTCTTAGAAAAAAAAATCGGTGTGGAAGAGAGAGGCACATGGCCCTGTGACACTCCCAACACCAGGTGCCATAGCACCATGCGAGTTCACGGGGGCGCCAGTGTGGCTATCCCGCCAGCTACCAGTTGGGAGCCCCAGACAGCTTGTTGCTGTGAGTGACCACCAGCAGCCATGGGGTGCAATGGCTTTAGTGCTCGCCCTCTGCATGGAGATGGAAAGGGAAGAGGTCTCCAGTTAAATCTGGACCCCACTCCCAGCTCTGCCAACTGCCACTGGTCATAACCTTGGGCAAGTTCACTTCACGTCTTTGAATCTCAGTTTTCTTACCCATAAAATGAAGTAACACCTATGCCTTACCAGGATTACAAGGATTGAGATGATACAAATAAGGCCTATAGCACACTCTCAGACTTAGGCAATTCATAGTCCTGATAACTTCATGAAAGTTACTGTTTGTTAGCAGCTGGGCCTCTGTTTGTTAGTAGCTGTGGCACATTAAAAGCTCTCGTGTTGAGCCATGTAACCGCTCATGTTCACCTGTGAAAACCTGCATCTGGCTCAATATAACACATCTACACCAAGAACCTGAGAAAGACTCCATGTCACTGATGACGCCGAAGTGAGGATCTGGCTGTTGCTTCTGGAAAGGCAGAGTAAAAGCATCAAGGGAAGGAGGGCACTTGAAATGGAAGCAAGGAGCCACATCCAGCCATGGAGGATGGAAAGAGCTGAGAAGACAATGAACCCTATACACGCAGCTCCCTTTTCCTGACCTCGCAGCGCCCATTCATGCACCAGTCAGCAAACAATGACTGAGCACTCTGTGAGCCAGGCATGGTCCTGAGGGCCGAGATACAAAAGTGAAAAGGAGGGCAGGCTGGTACACTGTATGGACTGCTGGACAGTAAGCCGAAAAACAGATGGCGACTGCAGCAGTATGAGAGAAAACAAAGCAAGAAAAAGTACGAGCAGCACCAGAATAGAGGGGCTAAATATATCAGTTACAAAAAGCCCTTTGAGGACAAAGTGGCAGCTGAGCGAAGACCAAAGGAAGCAGAAATGGAATCGTTGGCTAGCTGAGGGGAGGGCCCCGCAGCAGGAACAGCAAGTGCAGAGCTGTCTGGAGCACGTGTGGCAGCTAGATGTGACCACAGTGGGGCCTAGGGCAGGCTGCAGAGAGAAGGGGGAAGGAGCAGGGGACTATTCTTAACCGTCTGCAAGGTTCAGCTCTAAATATACATAAAACACTTGCTTCCCCAGAGAGGGGAGGAGTTCCTTGTTCTCCCAGCACCCTGAGTCAACTGCAAGGTGCAGGTCCCGAGGCGTCAGGGTCTCTCTCCTTCAGACCGCCTGACAGTGTGGCAGACTTTTGGCAGCCCGAAGGAGAAAGACCCTCATGAGTTGGGACCTGCACTGTGCGACTGACTCGGGGTGCCAGGAGAACAAGGAACTCCTCCCCTCTCTGGGGGGCAGCTGTGATGCTGCTGGCGTGTGGGCTGAGAATCAGACATCTTGTCATCCTGTCCCCCGCCCTGTGTCCCCTTCCCCCCTCCTGCTTAGCAAGTGGGAGCCAGTGAACTATACATCTTGTGAAAAGATTGGCTATGTTATTTAGTATGAGCTCCCCATATGCAAAGGACAACCATTTGTAAGAAAACAGACAATATGACAGATAGTGAAGATCTCTGGTTGTCTAGCTTTGAAATTTATGCTTTTTTATGTCCCATTCTGTTCTGTTTTGTTGTGTTTAATTTTACCCCCCCCCCTTTTTTTTTTGGTACCGGGGATCGAATTCACGACCTTGTGCTTGCCAGGCAGGCGCTTAAGCCACTGAGCTAAATCCCCGGCCCAATTTTACCCCCTTTTAAAATAAAATTTAAAAAAAAGATGTTTGTTCAAAGTATCACGTGATTGTAGAAAAATCGCAAATTATAAATGAATTTATAGGAGTAAATGATTAATCTTGATGCTAAGAAACAAAATTATAAATTCTTGTCTAAGAATTTTTAAACAGTGTTTTTAAGTGGTAATATAATACTACAGGATATTAATTTAAAATAGTAGTCATTGAGGCCTTAATTTTTCCCAGTTTCCAAGTATTGTAACCATTTTACAAATGTCATTGTATAATCATCTTTTTTTTTTTTTTTTTTTTTGGTACCGGGGATTGAACTTACAACCTCACGCTTGCCAGGCAGGCGCTTAAGCCACTGAGCTAAATCCCCGGCCCGTCATTGTATCATCAAAAAACTTCCTTAACATACATTCATAAAGGTGAAATGGTGGGCCAGAGGCAATAAACTTAATTTACACTGTCAAAAAAAAAACAACGGCCAGGGATTTAGCTCAGTGGCTTAAGCGCCTGCCTGGCAAGCGTGAGGTCGTGAGTTCAATCCCTGGTACCAAAACAACAACAACAACAACAACAACAAACTTGCTTCCTCACAGGATGCCCCTGAAGCTCCCAAGGGGCCAGATATGATATTGCTAAGCCGGGCAGGCAGGTTTGTCCTGCCTGTGGTTGCTATAGAAACCTTCCAGAAAGCAGTCAGGGTGTTGGCAGAGAGCAGTCTGCCACATCATCATAGCTGTCCCTGTTACAGGATAATGAGAAGCAGAAACTTCAGAAAACTCGGACTAATGCAGGCATTTTTGAGGTGTTTAGAAGGAATTTTTAAAAATTAACAGACATGCTTAAAGGAACCAGAGTCCTCTGTCTCCAGTATACTCCTTCCTATTTGCCAGTTCTGCCATTTCTGTAGTCCTTGCCAGTCCTGCAGGTGTACAGGAGGGGAAAAGGTTCTGTCCATTTCCTGTGGCCTCTTGTGGTCAGAGGGATAGGACCCTTCATGTCTCCCCTGCACCCCTGAGACAGGGTCTTGCAGTGTAGCTCAGGTTGGCCTTGAACTTGCAATACTACTACCTCAGCCTCCCGGAGTGCTGGGATCACAAGCAAATGCCACCACACCTGGCTTCTCCCTGCGCTCTTGACCTAAAGTCCTGTCTCCTGTGCTCTGAGGTTCCCGCAGGCATCTGGCAGGAAACCCAAAGGCTGTCATAGGCAGCACAAGCCAAACACTTCTATTCTGGCAGCTGCGGAGGTCCTGAAGACGTGTCTCTGAGTAGATTGGGACACTGAGCACTACTGAGAGAGAAGCCCAGAGCTGGGAGCTGAGAACGGCTGATGTCAGAGATTAATGTGGCTGCTGCAGGTGCTAAAAACTAATTCAGACAATAAATCCTTACATGAGATTTTTTTTTTTAAGAAAATGGAAAAAGATGAAATTCCTTTTCAAAGTAAAAGTACAAAAATATTGGTTTCTCTTCCTGGGTTTTCTCCTTGGTTGCTAGTCCTCATCACACGTGTAAACCTTTTCTTGCTCTGAGGCCCTCGCCCAAGCCCCTCTCCCAAGGACTCTGTACTCCCAGCTGCTTCTCACTGCCAACAGAGGCTAATGAATCCCACCATCTACCGCCAGCAGAATGCCAGAGGAGGGGCTGTTTTCTGATGACCCAAGGTCTGACATGGTCAGTCCCCGTCCACACTCCACATGCTTCCCTCCCCAGCCGCATCCACCTTGCACTTCCATCTGCCGTCCCATGCACTGCACTCTCTGCTTCTAATTCTTTTGGTCCCATCCGCCAGACTCCTGGTTACACTAAGACTCTGTTCAAATGATAGCTTATTACAGATGTTGGAGATGGCCAGCCTCTGAGATGGCCACCAACAATTCTAACTTCTGATACCGATACCTATATCCTTGCATAAGGCCACACCACCCACAACTGCAGCTGACAGGTGTGGCCAAAACACTAAGGCAGCACTAACTATGTGTGACTTCCAAGGACAGTCCATAAGCAGCACCACGGCTTCCCCATGGGTTCTTCCATCACATGCTCTGGAGAAAGTCAGTGACCAGGTCACGAGGACCCCGAGGACCCCCAGAAGGAGGCACTAACTTGTCCACCACAGTGTGAGACACCTTGGGAGTGGAATGATCCTGTAGATGACTCCAGCCCTGCCAGATCTGCCCACACCGAGAGCACCACCCTCCTTGTGGAGCAGGGTCTTCTACAGACCTGACCCAACCCGCAGAAACCATGAGAAAATAAATGTTTATTGTGAGGTTTTGTTGTGTTTTCAGTACTAGAGATGGAACCCAGGACCTTTGCACTGAATTACATCCCCCTTTAAAAAAATTTGTTTTGGATTTTTTTTTCTTTTTTGAGATACAGTCTCCTTATGTAGCCTTGAACACATTATGTGGCCAAGGCTAGCCTCAAGTTCATGGCAATCCTCCTGCCTCAAGCTCCCAAGTGTTGGGACTATAGGCATGTGCCATCACGTTTGGATAAAAAAATGCTTTGAGAAAGAGTCATGCCAAGTTATTAAGGTTGGCTAGGCTGAGCTAGAAATTGCAATCCTCCTGTCTCAGCCTCTCCGAGTGTACCAGCTGGTTATTGTACCAAGTTTTGGGGTGTTTTGTTACACACCAATAGATAATCAGTGAACCTTCATAACATTTCTCTGCCTTTACTAAGGTAACCATGTTTCTACAAACCTGTGTGAATTCATCATAATATTTTAATATATAGCTTTTATTTTCCAATTTATGTCGCAAGACTGTATCTTATTTCTGCATCCCTGGCACCTGGCACTATGCTTCGTACTCAGACATCTTTCAATTAACATTTGTTAGATAAATTGTACAAATGAGTCAATAGCAGTTAAGGAAAAAAGTAAATGAAAGTCATGACTTCATGCCACAGTAGTAAATAACTAGCACTATGGCTTATTTCATATCCCTTCCTCTTCTGGGATTTTGGAAAACAGCAACCTCTCCATCACAATTACCACATACTTCTACAAACTGCTTCTTTCTCTGCCCTTTCCAAGCACAGTTCTGGGCAAGTGGTTCATCCTGACAGTAATGTATGACTTTACTCCCTGAGCCTTGCCGACTAGCTCCAAGGGAGCAGAGGCCTGCGTCAGGCCAGTCATAACACTCAAGGCCCCTGTCACATAACACAAACAGGGTGACTGCCTGATCCAAATGGCCTTGGAAGGTTTTGAATTTGAGACCCAGACAGCCATGGTAGTCCATCCCCACTGGTGATGGAAACATGAAAACACATGTGAATGTATGTTGGTCCAACTGTGTATGCTCATGTGTACCTGTATATGCAGAGTCCATGAAAAATGCATATGTCAGGGAAAAAAAACTTGAATATTTTAATACTGAATTTGAGGCACTAAGAAGCTAATATAGGTTTCCTTTGGCCTCTACAATTACAAGAAGTGCTCAAAGTGGTGGCCATAAGCTTCTAAACATTTATTTGTACAGCAAACTACTGACGTGTGTATAAATTTTTTGATAGACTTTTTTTTATTGTGGAGGGCAGTGAGACATGGTCTTGCTATGTAGTTCAGGTTGTTGAACTTACTATGTACACTTACTATGTAATATGTTCATAGTACACTATGTAAGTGTACTATGAACTTACTATGTTCAACCTGGCCTCCAACTCCTGGTGATTCTCCTGCCTCAGTCTCCTGAGTGCAGGGATTATAGGTGTGCAACACCATTCCTGGATGGACTTTGTATTTTTAAGATACCTGGTGTCGGTAAAAATGATTTTTTTTGTAGTAAAAAATTAGTTACTCATGAACTGCTGTATGCTTGTATAATCCCCTGAGGAATGGAAGAGCTATAAAGATTTTCACATCCCTTGATCCATAACTATTTGCCTGAAAAGTCATGTTAGGGAAATAATTCAACAAAAGGCATGGGCAAGAAAAAGTTTACTTCAGCACTATGTATGATCACAAAAATTTGAAAACAATTTAAGTATCAAACATTAAGGGAGTTAATCAAATTTTGTTGCACTCACAGTTAGCTATGATTCAGTAATTTGATAGCCTAGAAACAATGGTTTTCAGCACCAGACAGCAGGCAGCACAGGGCAGCAACAGGCAAGGTGACCTGTGAGTACCCGGTCACTGCCTGGGAGTGTGGGGCTGAGGAGGTGGAGATGAGTCTGAGGAATTCATGGCAGCCTGATTTGCGGAGCAAAGAACTAGGGAGATCTGCACAGCAGAGGGCAAGACCACCAGTCCTTTCCTCTGAAAACAGATCAGCACAGATGTGTGAGAAAACACGTCAAGGCAAGGACACAGGCACCAGAGAGGACTGCGAGGAATAATACTTGCAATTTGCCCCACTTGATATCTCCTTTATACTGTGGAACTCAACTTGCTAACATTTCTGTTAATTTTTGCAAATATGCATGAATCTGATCTGTAATTTTCTTTTCATCAAATGTCTTTTTCTGGTTTTGGTATCAGAATAATGTTTACTTTGTAAGTCTGGAAGTATTCTCTCCTCTTCAATTTTTTGGAAAGAATTTATATAGATTTGGTACTAGGTATAACTTAGTAAGATTCTATTTCAAAATTAAAAACAGAAAAGGCAAAAAAAAAAAAAAAATCTTGGAAACAGCCTAAGTACCAGGGAAGCCTGGAATGTAGCTCTGTGATCCCCGGCTGGAGCTTCAGTTCCATCCCTCCTCACCCACAAAAACAAACAACAAAAAGAAACAGAAACTAAAGAGTTCTGCTGTGGCCACCCTAAGCTGGGATGCCTACTGGACCCCTAAGTGGGGGTGTCAAGTAGGCAACTGTACATGTCAAAGTGGAGTGTACTGAAGTCAGAACTGAAGAGGTGAATGTGGGAGGCATCAGCATACAGCAACTCAGATATCATTACCAAGGAGAGAATGCAGAGTAGGGGGCACAGGATACTTCAATGTTTATGGCATTAGATAGAAAAGAGGCAAACAAAAACAAAAACAAATTATAAGTCGTAGCCAGGTTAATAGTGTACTGTGGGGCTGGGGATTAAGCTCAGTGGCTTAAGCGCCTGCCTGGCAAGCGCAAGGTCGTGAGTTCGATCCCCGGTACCAAAAAAAAAAAAAAAAAATAGTGTACTGTGGAAACCAAAAGAACTATTTCCAGGAGTACTGTGGTTTGAATGTGACCCTTCCAAAATTTCAGGGTTGCCAATGTGGTAGTATAAAGAAGTGTTTAGGCCAAGGTGTTCCTCCCATTTAGTGGGATTAGATGCTTGAGGTGGGGGCTAGTTTCCACATCCTTCCACCTTCTGCTATGAAGAGGTAGCAAGAATGTCCTCACCAGACCAAATTCTAGTGCCTTAATGTTGGTCTTCTCAGCCTCCAGAACTGTCAGCAATGAAGCCTGGCTTTTATAAATTCCCCAGTCTGCAGTACTGGACAGCAGACACATCAATGTCATGTGCTGTCTGCAGGTCAAACAGTATGAGGACAAAGAACTGGCCCTTGGTTTGGCAAGCTGGAGGTTGCTGGTGATCCAGACAGGGCTTGCTTTTAACTTTCTAACTTTAATGATGCGAGTAGAAGCCCAACTAGAATGGGTTGAAGAAAGAATAAGAAAAGTGAAGTCAGGCTGGGGATATAGCTTAGTGGCATAAGCCTTTGCCTGGCAAACACAAGTCCTAAGTTCAATTCCTGATACCAAACCAAAAAAAAAAGAAAGAAAGAGAAGAAAAGCGGAAGTCATCAGCATGAGGATACTGCATGATTTGAAGAATTAAATATATATATATATGTATATATATATATGTATATGTATTTATGTATAGATATATGCATGCACCAGGAGTGGCAGTACACACACACTTGTAATTCCAGCACTCTAGGAGGCACAGTCATGAGGATCACAAGTATGAGCCCAGGCTGGCAACTCAGCAATTTCCTGAGACCCTGTCTCAAAAAAGTAAAAAACTAGAGGGCTGTGGATTTACCTCAGCAGCATAAGTGCCTGCCTGCAAGCAGGAGGTCATGAGTTCAATCCCTAGTACCAAAACAAACAAACAAACTGGAAACCATGCATGGTAATACATGCCTGTAATCCTAACTAGGAAGGGCACTGTTGAGTTTGAGGCCAGCTGGGGCTTCATAGTGAGTTCAAGGTCAGTCTGAACTATAGTTGAAAGCCTTTCTTAATAAATGTCTAGGGATGTGGCTCAGCACAAAAGCCCTGGGTCAAATCCCCAATACTGCTAAACAACAAACATATAGTACATAGAGGTTGAAGGTAATATAAAAAAGTAAGAAGCTGGGGATCTAACTCAGTGGTATAGTGCCTGCCTGGCAAGTGTAAGGTAATAAATTTGATTCCTGGTACAAAAAAAAAAAATTAATATGACTCAGGTAGAGAGTAAGAGAATAAAGTCTACTGGTTGTTTCAATTTTGTTTTGAGACAGGGTCTCACTATGTAGTTCAGGTTGGTCTTGAACTCACTATGTAAACCCTGGTTGGTCTCAAATTCCTCCTGCTTCAGCCTCCCTCTCAAATACCAGGATTACAGGTATGTACTACCAGGCCTGGCACTGTTTTGTTTTTTAAAGATACAGTTTAACGGGCCGGGGATTTAGCTCAGTGGCTTAAGCGCCTGCCTGGCAAGCGCAAGGTCGTGAGTTCGATCCCCAGTACCAAAAAAAAAAAAAAAAAAAGATACAGTTTAACTAAGCTACCCAGGCTGGGGCTGCACTCCTGGACAAACTTCCCACCTCAGTTTCAGGAGGGCTGGGACTTACAGGCATGTGCCGCAATACTCAGCTGAGCCTTTTTTAGGTTTTTTTTTTTTGTTTTGCTTTGTTTTTTAAAGTACTTGGGAACAGCAATGTTTCCAATTTCAGAGTGTTTCTGATTTTGGAATATTCATATACATTTTACTGGGTATCAATTTAAAAATCCAAAATGCTTGAAAATCTGAAATGTTTTCTGGTTTTATGCTTGTTTTTGCTTTTTGTACCAGTGACTAAACCCAGGGCCTTCATACTAAGCTACCCCTAACTCTTTTTTTTATTATTTTATGTGAAGATAAACCAAAATTTCACAACAAAATAAGAGTAGTTAATACACTGTGTATTGTTACCTTCAAATAATCAGTGCACAAGCATAGGTATAAAAGATTCTCTTACAAGAAAAACAGCGCAAAACTTTCTTTTCAGTGAACTAAGAGAAACGTAGTATAAATGAAATGAATTAACATATATTAAAATACTTTCAAACAGGGGAATAGGTAATTTAGGGAATTATTTGAACTTTTCCCTACTTCCTAGTTATCTTCTACATTTCTCTTTATTTGTATAAACCCATTTTTGAGTTTCTCATAAAAAAGAAACCATGTGATACTTGACTATGCTTGGGTGTCTGACTTCTTTAAGTTCTCAATTTGCATACATTTACCTACAAATACCTCAAGTTTACCTTCCTTTATGGCAGAGTAGTACTCTGCTGTGTATAAATACATTTTCCTTATCTAGTCATCTGTTGATGGACATATACCCTGTTTCCAAGATCTAGCTATTACTTCTTTTTTGTGTGTGGTTGTTTTTTGGTACCTGAAATTGAACTCAGAACCTCGTGCTTGCCAGGCAGGTGCCGCACCGCTGAGCTATATCCCCAGCCCATTACCTCTTATTTTTATTTAATTCTGAGACATGGTCTAAGTTGCTAAAATGCCCAAGATTGGATGAAACTTGAGATCCTCCTGCCTCAGCCTCTCAAGAGTTGGGATTACAGAAATGCACCACCATCCCCAGCTCAAAATCTGAAACTTTTTGAGCATGGGCACTCAAAAAATCTGGGATTCCAGAGTGTTCTGAACTTCATATTAGAATGCTCAATCAGTAATTATATCACATAAAAATTTATACACAAATATTCACCAAAACATTGTTAAAAATAGTCAAAAAGAGCCAGGGATTTAGGGATTTAGCTCAGTGGCATAAGCGCCTGCCTGGCAAGTGTGAGGTCATGAGTTCAATCCCCGGTACAAAAAAAAAAAAAAGAATAGTCAAAAGACAGAAAGAGCTAGATGGAAGTGGCACACACCTTTAATCTTGGCTTTATGGCCTGTCTGCCTACATAAGAAGACCCTGTCTCAAAAAACAAACAGCGGCAACCCGCTCAGGACCCCCTTCTGTCTCTCTTCAGACGGCTTTCTTTCCCTCAATAAATATATTCTACTCTTAAAAAAAATACAAAAACAAGGAACAGCCTAAAAGTTCATGAATTGAGTAGATAAACCAATTGTGTCACATCATACAATGAAATAATTCGAGCCATAAAAGGAATGAAGTCCTTATACACACTACAACACGGACATTATGCTAAGAGGATAGTCACAAAGGCTATATAGTGTATGATTCTATTTTATATCAAATGTTCCAAATATACAAATGCACCAAGACAGAAAATAGACTGTGGTTGTCAGAGGCTGCAGGAAGGGGGGCTAGGAAATGACTGCTGATGGGTAACAGGGCTCCTTCTAGACTGAGGTAAATATTCTGGGGTTAGAGGGTAGAGATGAGCACACGACGAAGAGAATATGTTAAAAAACAGTGAGGGCTGAGGGCTGAGGACGCAGCTAGGGGCAGGATGCTCGCCGACCACATGTGAGGTCCTGGGTTTGATCCCCAGCTCCACAAAAAACAAACCAAGGGACTAGGGATTTAGCTCAGTGGCGTAAGTGCCTGCCTGTGTGAGCTCAAGTTTGATCCCCAGTACCAAAAAAACAAAACAAAAAAACCACTCACAAAACACGCATGCACACAAATGGCCAATTGTACACTTTAAAATGAGAGTGACTTTTTTAGTATGTGCATTAGCTTTTATTATTACAGTTTAAGTACAACATTGAAAGAAGAACGTATCCTCTCCGTTTTTCTGAGGCCTATGTGAAGCCATGAGGTAAGCTTCTCTAAATCTTGGCTTCCTGGTAATAAGCTACTACTTGGCTCCTCAAACAGCTCTACCTAGGGATTCAATATTTACACAAAACTAAGAAGAGTAAAAATGGAGGGGAAAAGTACAAACAGTGGATCTACTACTATGAAAAGGATCCCTTTCTCTCTCAATTTGTAACTAGCACTTTATTAACACAGCCCAACATGAATTTCACATCCTAGCAATCTGTGAAGTCACAAATTCTCTAAACTGATAAAAAGTGAAGTCTGCTGTTTTTTCAAGTTACTCTCAATTCTCTACCCCACCAACAGTCTAAGTGATCACTGAAAAAAGAACAACACTTTGAAACTCAGTTTCAAAGGTACAGGTTTTATTTTTGTTTTTTACAAACTGGACAAAATCTCCACATGTTTAACATCACATAGAACTTCAATTGCATCCTACTGTAGTGAAGTGAAATGCTTTTTCAAAACCAAAGCCACTAAGCAGTCTAAAGGAAAAGCAGACTAACAAGGAGATCAGAAAAGTACAGCAATTAGTAAAATGGGCTCTAAGGAGGGAAAACACTATCTCAGAATCTATATTTCTCTCTCTCTCTTTCTTTCTCTCTCTTTTTTGAACCAGTAATCAAACTCAGGACCGAAGACCAGGGCCTTGGCACAGAGCTACATCTATCCTTGTCTAAATGTTTTATTTCAAGACAGAGTCTTGCTAAATCAAGTTGCCCAGGTTGGATTTGAACTACCCTCTTGCCTCAGCCTCCTAGAGTGCTGGGATTATATGTGTGCATCACCATACCTAGCTTCCAAATCTGCTTTTACAGAAATCCCTTCATGTCTCCTGAGTTCTGCACAAATACCCACAGGGCCACCTTTTCCACTGGGAACACAGTAAGATGCAAACACAAATAATAATCAGCACAAATAATCAACACAAATAATAATCAAACACACTTTTCCACTGGGAACACAGTAAGATGCAAACGCAAATAATCAACACAAATAATCAACACAAATAATATCAATTGATTATTGATAATAATCAATAATAAAAATCAACATGAATTTAAGCTACAGGGCCAAGAAAATTTCTGGCTTACAATCAAAGCTTATTATGGGAAAGAAAGTTCTGGATTCTCCTCTGAGTTCCTCAATTACACAAACACAAAATTAATGGAAATTAAACGAAAAATTCTGCCATGACTTTACCACCCCAACAAATCATCTCCTCAAAAAACTGTGTGTGAAAACAAAAACAAAAACAACAACAACAAAAAAAAACTGTGTGTGTGTGCTCAGATCAGACCCAGGATGTAACACACCAAGCAAGCACTGCCTCAAGAAGCCACTCCCTTCACGGCACTGTGTGAGGTGCTCTCGGTTCCTATCCTCCTAGCCAACCTGCCTGTAACACATGTATATTAACAGCTACTCTTCAGTGCTGGCTTTCTATACCCCAGGAACTCTAGAACAAGCAGAACTAGACTGAACCTTAGAGGCTCTAAGGTCTAGCAATTCCCAATTCTGGAAATTTCTCCTATACTTCTGCAAAATGACCCATATACAAGGTGATTCTATACTGTACTGTTGCGAAAGAAAATACTACGTGGCAATAGATCAGAAAACCTAGATGGCGAACTGGTTAAGCACAGAACATGTATATAGCAGGAGAGTGCGCCGCTGTCAAAGAATGAGTCACTGGCCTGGTGATTTAGCTCAGCAGTATAAGTGCCAGCATGGCTGGCACAAGGTCGTGAGTTCAATCTCTGGTACCAAAAAAAAAAAAAAGCATGAGTCAGATCTTCATGCACTGATAAGGAATGATCTCCAAGACACATCAGTAAAGAAAAAAATCAAGCAGCAAAATGGAATGTGAGCCTAGTTCACAGGCATAACTACACTGGGGTGAGATAGGAGGACTGCAAATTTAGACAGCCTGTGCAACTTAGCAAGACTCTGCCCCAAAATAAAGTTTAAACAGGTTGGGGATATAGCTCAGTGTTAAGCGTACTTGTCCGGGGCTGGGGATACAGCTCAGCAGCATAAGCACCTGTCTAGCAAGCACAAGGTCCTGAGTTCGATTTCCAGTAGCAAAAAAAAAAAAAAAAAAAGTACTTTTCCAGCAGACATTAGGCCCTGGGTTCAATACAGTAACTCAAAAAACCAAATCAAAAATTTTTAAAGAAAAACAATGCAAAAATGTTAAATGAGGCATTTTCATTTAAAAAAAAAAAAAGGATACATGTAAGGGCAGCTGGGTAACAGGCGGAATTCTTGTTTTTTGAGACAAGGTCTTACGGTGTAGTTCAGGCTGGCCTCAAGTAGCTGTAGAGCTGGAGCTGGCCTCAAATTTTCGATCCTCCTGCCTCAGCTTCCCAAGGGTAGGACTTTTTTAATCTTTTGTACTTTTTGATCTTTTAAAATTGTTATTTTGTTCTTTGACACAGAGTCTTGCTATCTAGTTCAGGCAGCCTTTGAATTCACTATGCAGTGTAAGCCTTGAACTTGTGGAGATCCTCCCACTCTAGCTTCCCAAGTGCTGGGATTATAGGCCTGTGTTACCATACCAGTTGTATCTTTTGATTTCTGAACCAAGTTAATGTATTGCCTCTTCAAACAAACAAAGCAAAACATAAAAAAAAAATGTAGACATTTAGAGTACCATAGAATGAAAGGTCCCCTCCACCCCACTTAATTCAATAAAAATGAAAATGAGGAAGTTTAGCAAAGTTTATATTTTCTTTCTAGATGACCTGCTGTATTTCTCTGAAATGTCTAGGGTCAAGTTCTTTTTTTTCTACCTCTGCTATATTAATGTCCTTAGTACACACTTGATCCGTCTAAAGAGTCAATCAGATCCATTCCTAGTGGCATACACCTGTAATCCTAGCACTGTAGGAGGCTGAGGCAGAAGCATCAAAAGTTCAGCTTGGGAGATTTAGCAGTTTAGCTGGACCCTACCTCAAAATGAAAAATTTAAAAGGCATGGGGATGCAGCTGTAAGTGCAAAGGGCCTGGGTTCAATCCCCAGTGCCGGGTGGGAGGAGGGGGGAACAATCACAGTCTCCCTTGAGCTCTACTCCTGATCCTACCAGCTTTACAGCTGGGGCTGCTGTCCTTCCGAGTCAATATTTTCTTTGTGACCAAAGGTAGTGTTCCTTTAGGCAAGATTGTGTAAGACAGAACAGACTGTGGAAACAAAGATTAGGGAGAAGAGAACCTCCCCTAGAATTCAACCAGCCAAGGTACTAGCCTACCTTTCCTGCTCAGCAGCCCTTCTGTTTGAACTTCCTCAGGCTCACAACCATACCTTTCCCCTAGAGATCTTGATGTAACATAATTAACCACCCAGGTAATCTTACTGGCCTGGGTCCCTCCCCATCAGTCCTCTAATACTGACAGCTGCAGAAACTGAATAGCCATAGGAAAGCAAAACCAACACAGCCACACAGCCTTTCTGTCATTCCCACCCCTAAGGGCAGGGGCAACAACCCTTTCAGGAATAAAGGTGAAACAAAGGCTGGTTAGCTAATTGCAATTCAACGTTCAGGTATCTGAAATACAGAAGATAGTTTTTCAGGTGAATAAAGCTCCTTGAGAGCTGAATAGCAGAAAAGACCATTGAAACATTTTCATTTAAACTTTCATACAAACAGGGAACATAGGGTATGTAAAAGGGGCAGACCATAGTTAATAAAGTTCCTATTTATCTTAAAACTAAAGTACAGAAGTTAATAAGCTACCTTAAGTCATTTATTTAGCATTACCATCCATCTAGTTACTGAAAATTTTTCATTTGTAGTTTAAAAACATCCACATAATAACGCTAAAGACTAGCCACTTAAGCCAGCCATGGTGAACACACTCCCCCAACCAGCACTCTGAGAAGCTGAAGTAGGAGCATGGCAAGTTTAAGTCCAGCCTGGGCAACCTGGCAACTTAGCAAGACCTTGTCTTGAAAGGAAAAAATTTTAAGAAGGGCTGGAGGTGCCAATCAGTACAGAGGTCCTGCATTCAAGCCCCAGTACCACCACACAAAAATAGGTCAACTAAACCAGGTGTGGTGGTGCATGCCGGTAATTCCAGCACTCTCTTCTTCTTTTCTTCTCTTCCTCCTCCTCCTCCTCCTTCTGGGGATGAAGGCCAAGACTTTGAGCATCCTACTGTGCACTTCACCTCTGATCCACACCTCCAGGCCAGCTGCACAGTTCTGATGTGGAGAGGGAGTTGAGGGAGCTTAAAGCTGTGGCCTCAGTTCCCTTAAAGCAGGAGACCCGGCCGTCAGCTGAAGGACCTGGCAGCAGAGGGCATTGTGGGGAAGTTTTAAAACATCACTGAAGGAAATACAACGTGAAGTCAATTAGAAATGAATAAAGCTTGCTGTGCAACACTGAAAACAAATTCTGGGGCTTGTTCCACGACGAGGATGAAGATGAAAAACCAAAAACTCTATGGTCTTTCTACCTATTCTCTTTCTACCCTCCCTCTCAGAGAATGGTCTTCTCCCTCCCAGGTTAACTCTTCTACCTACAATAACCTTTTAATTGGTTTCTTTATGTTATCTCCCTTTACACACCTTCAGTCTTTTCCACTGGCTTCAGGTCCAATGTGTACAGTCAGATCTCCTGTCTCTTTAATTAAAACAATTCAAAACAAAGCAACTTTGTCTGGGGGAGCCACTTACCTTTCTTTTTTCGTCTCCTTTATAGACATATTTTTCAAAAGTCCTGCAGAATTCTGCATTCATGCCTCACTGGTTCACTTAAACTTTTCAAACCTAGTTTCTGACCACCTAGACCACTGACGGCGAAACTTTGAGAGACCATACATTAACATTTTTGTCTTAAAAGAGAAACACCACCACCACCACTGACCTAGACTCTTTAAGGGCTCCAATAATACACCATCTGGTCATCACACACCATCTTCTTCCTGTGGCCTGATTCCTTAAACTCCCCTCACCCCTGGTCTCTCCTGACTTCCCCAGGCTCTTGAAACTGTTCTCCTATGACTCTGGGCATTCAATTTTTCCTGTCTATTACTGCATCTTTACCAACTCCTCTTTACTTTCATCCCCCAAATCAGTCTTCTTTTAACCTACTCCTAATCAATTCCTATCAGGGAATTCATTCTTCTAAATAAGGCTTCAGCTATCACTACCATACAAATAACCTATAAATCTCCATTCTCTAGCCATGAAAGCACTGATTATTTGAAACTTTGTACTGGACATCTTATTGGACTATCCTATAACACAACACAATGTATGGTTTTCACGTAAACCTATTTTTACTCTATCCTCAATTCTTTCTTCCTCCTATTTCTTCTTCTAAGACTCTTAGATTTAAAGTTTGAGGTAATTTATGGCTCCTGATTTTTCTCTTATTCCTACACTGCATTAGTTGCACAATCTGCCAATTTTACCTCTGAGATGGCACTAGCATCTCACTTCTACAGCTTTAATCAAGATACTCTGTAGGGAGCGGCGTGATAGCCTCACTGCGGCCACCCCATCCCGCCCTCCTGTGGGCATTTGGTGCATCTGCCTACATTACCCATGATCCTCTCTGCCTGGCCGGACATGACTGCGACCTATCCGGTCTCTCCACAACATCTCTGCCTGATGAAGCAATTCCTCCCACCGTTGCTCATAGTTACTCCCGACAGAAAGTTGAGCCCGCCCAACTGTTGCCTAAATACTCCCGCCAAAGGGTTAGTACCATCCATGGTTGTTTAGCTACCCGACTACATCAAATGACCTGACTTCCTCATTTCCCCACTCCCTATATATATATGCTGAGCTATCCCTAAATAAAAGAGACTTGCTTGGAACTGCTCAACTTGTCTCCGTCTCTCTTTCCTCTTGCCCTGCCCCCCATCCCCGTTCCCTCTCCAGGTGAGACCCACAGACTGATCCGTGGGCCGGATCAAGTGGCGCCCATCGTGGCCTCGCCTGGCGCGGGGGATCCAACGAGGGACCGTTCTGAAGAAAGCTCGGGCCAGAGTGATCATTTCCAAGGGACTCGTCCCTATCATCCCCGCGGACGGCCACCTTACGTCTCGCCTGAATCACGGTAGGTGAATGGATTTTTTTTCCTTATCGGCATGGGACAAGTACTTAGTGAGCACCAATTGTTCGTGAATTGGCCTCAGGGAGGCACTCAAGGTTAGAGGGATTAAGGTTAAAATCAGGGATTTATTACAGTACTTTCAGTTCATACATAAGATATGCCCTTGGTTTCCTTTAGAGGGATCCATTGATATAAAGAGATGGGAAAGAGTAGGAGATGCTCTCAAAGATTATTACAGAGTTTTTGGTCCCGAAAAGATCTCGATAACTTTCTTTTGCATATTGGACTTTAATTTCTGAGCTGCTGACCCAGCGTCATTCAGACCCCCAAATTAATGAAATGCTTATTCAAGGGGAAGCTGCATTGTGCTCCTCCCGAAATCCTACTCCTAAGCCACCATCAGACACATTCAGTGTGCCCAGTCACCCTGGCTCGGTGATTCTTGATATTCCGGAGCCCCTTCAAGATGGCGACTAGCCGCCACTTCCTCTAGGCACTACAAGTCGCCTTACAGAAAGCTGGACTCCAAATAGCACCAGATAAAGTCCAGCTTACAGATCCATATACATATCTGGGTTTTCAGTTACAGGGCACCCAAATACTTTCCCCAAAGCCCCAATTAAGGCTTGATGGCCTCTGGACACTTAATGATTTTCAAAAACTCTTGGGAGATATCAATTGGCTCTTACCTTATTTAAAATTAACCAAATATGACTTGCAACCCCTTTATGAAACCCTCAAAGGGGACACAAACCCAACATCCCCTCGTGAAGTTACGTCTGGTGCCAGAAAGGCAAGGTGGCTTCCTTCTCAAGGACCATTGATAATCACTACCCCCCTAATAAGTTGATTGATTTTGCCAATCGTCACTCATTCATCTTTCCCAAGATCACGGCTTCCCAACCCCTTTCTGATGCCCTAGTGGTCTTTACTGATGGTTCCTCTTCTGGAAAAGCCGCTTATGTAACCAGAGATAGTGTCACTACTCTCCAAACAGGGACATCTTCTGCACAGCTGGCAGAACTACAGGCTATTCTTGCAGTCTTTACCACTTACCCCGAACAGTCCTTCAACTTATTCACGGACAGTGCCTACCTTGCTCAGTCTGTTCCATTATTAGAAACTGTTGCCACTATAGGTCATACCTCCTCAGCTGCAAATCTATTCAAACAGCTACAAGATATGATTCGGCTTCGCCATCACAAGTTTTTTATTGGCCACTTATGAGCTCATTCTGGCCTTCTGGGTCCCCTTGTTCAGGGAAATCATCTGGCTGATGTCGCCACTCGGATGCAGGTCTTTATGACCCACTTTGAGTCTATGGATGACTCCAGGGTGTCTGAGGCACAACGGGCTCATCAACTACACCACCTCAATGCCCAGACCCTCCACCTTCTCCACAAGATTACCCGGGAACAAGCTCGACAAATTGTAAAAAATTGCCCCTCTTGCACTATCCACTTACCTGTTCAACACCTAGGAGTCAACCCAAAAGGTTTAATCCCTAATGCCTTATGGCAAATGGATGTTACTCATTTTAATGAATTTGGTAACTTAAAATATATACATGTGATAGCTGACACATACAGTGGCTTCATTTTTGCCATACTCCAGACTGGAGAAGCTACTAAACATGTGATAGCCCACATGCTGTTGGCTCTTTCTACTCTGGGGTGCCCCCAACAACTCAAAACCGACAATGGCCCTAGGTATACAAGTGCTTCCTTTGCTCAATTTTGCAAGTGCCTTAATATTCTTCATACAACGGGTATACCTTATAATCCCCAAGGACAAGGCATCGTTGAACGTGCACATTGTTCCCTTAAATCCACCATAGACTAAATAAAAAGAGAAACATGGTACCCAACCCGAGGGTCTCCTAGAAATATCCTTTCACATGCTCTCTTCATTTTAAATTTTTTGTCCTTGGATGCCTCAGGCTGCTCTGCGGCATCTCGCTTTTGGCATACACAGACGCAAACACAGTTTGCTTCAGTATTATGGAAAGATCCATTAACTAATGCCTGGAATGACCCTGACCCTGTTCTCATGGGGGGGGGGGAGATTCAGTCTGTGTTTATTCTAAGCAAGAAAAAGGAGCTAGATGGCGCCTGAACGACTTGTAAAGCAAATAGACAACTCCTCCCCTAAGACCTCAGATGACGCCCAGGAATAGTGTCTTTTCCTGAGGCACCACTCTCTATCTTCTCTTGTAGATTCCTTCGTTGTCGCTGCCCACCCTTGGCCTCCTAGTCCTGGTCTCCCTGACCTTGCCCTCCTTGGTTGACAACCCACACTCAAGACAGACTGGCGAATGTGGACTTTTCCTGGTGAAAAGGAGCTTGCGTCTTGGAGAGCAACAGGAAGACCCTATTTTGATGTCCATCCTTGCAATTTCATCCCAGGGACATCCTGCAAAGAGTATTTTGATGTATATGCCTGCCCTCAGAAACTGGTTTTCGGCCTTATTGTGCTTCTCCCTCACAGTTCTATTGCCCCTACTGGGGCTGCGAGACACTCGCCACAGGATGGGCCCCAAATAATGTAGATTCCCATCTCTCCATTTCTTGGCGCGAGTTTAAAGGTGCACGCAAAATTCTACGCATCACAGTTCTAAACCCTGAGGATTCAGCTTGGTCGCTCGGGCACCAATGGGGGATCCGGGCATATGTTACAGGGTCGGATCCTGGGATTACTTTTATCATTGCTAAGGACCCTGCTCCAACAGTTAGCCCATCACTTTTGGGCGGTAAAGTTATTCACAAGGCATTTAAACCTACCAAACCTACCAAATCCCCCCAAGCTGCTATTGTGATTGAGACCCCTGAGTCACCCTCAACAAATCCCGATTCAGTCCTAAATGCCTCCGATGCCCTTTCATTCACCATAACCCCTCCACAGCCACATTCCAATCTCTTGGATCTGATTACAGGCGCATATGCCGCTTTAAACCATACACAACCTGACCTAACGCAGTCCTGTTGGTTGTGTCTGATTGCCTCACCTCCATACTATGAAGGGAGAGCACTCAATGCGTCCTTCAACACTTCCACTGATTCTCGCCGATGTCCGTGGAGCCAATCTTATAGATTGACCCTCCCTGATGTCACCGGAACAGGAACCTGCCTTGGTAAACCCGATAATTGGCCCCCCAGGTTTAAGTCCCTATGCACTACATTTCATCAAAATTTTGACAAGGATCAATATTTTATTCCCCCCTCCGGAACGTTTTGGGCTTGTAATACTGGCCTCACCCCGTGTGTAGCAGCTGATGCCTTTCATGCTTCCAGTGATCACTGTATCCTTGTGAATGTTTTTCCACACATTGTATATCACCCAGATTATTATCTTTTTCAGGCCTATCAGACAGATTATAGATCCAAAAGGGAACCAGTATCATTAACCTTAGCTATTCTTTTGGGAGTTGGTGTTAGAGCAGGTGTGGGGACAGGAGCCATGGCACTGGTCACAGGACAACAACATTTTTATCAGTTACAGGCTGCCATAAATCAAGACTTAAAAGCAATCGAGACCTCTATATCAGTGCTACAAGAATCCTTAACCTCCTTGTCTGAAGTAGTTCTCCAAAATAGACGAGGACTAGATCTTTTATTTCTTAAGGAAGGAGGATTATGTGCTGCCCTAAAAGAGGAATGCTGTTTCTATACTTATCACTCGGGCGTTGTCAAAGACTCCATGGCAAAATTGATGCCATGGTAAGCCCTGAGATACAACATGAACAAACAAAATCCTGGCCTTGTGGAGCTTTTATTCTAGCCAGGTAGAGACATATACCCATATAAAATTAATTCAACATAATAAACTGTATAGTCATTTACATATAATTTTGGGCAGTAATGAAGACTAACTCCCATATTTATAATTTGTCAACATCCCATCAGAAATTCTAACATCAGAGTCATCGCAATTCAAAATAAAGGATAGGCAAGGTACAACGGTACATGCCTACAGTCAAGCTACTTTAGAGGCCAAGGCAGGAAGACTGTGTGAGCCAATATGCTTGAGGTTACCCTGCGTAACATAGTGTGACCCCCCCCATCAAAAGAAGAAAAAGCCAGGCATAGTGGCACCCAATTGTAATCCCAGCACTTGGGAGACAAAGGAGGTAAAATGCCTGAGTTTGAGGCCAACCTGGGCTACACAGCCAGACCCTGCCTTAAAAAACAAACAGGGCTGGGGATTTAGCTCAGCAGCATAAGCACCTGCCTGGCAAGCGCAAGGTTTTGAGTTCGATCCCTGGCACCGCAAAACAACAACAACAACAACAAAAAAAAAAACCAAAAAAACCCCACAGTGTTTTCACTTTTGTTTTTAATTTCTTAATTTAATTTAATTAAATTTAATTTATTTATTTATTTATTTATTTTGAGACAGGATCTCACCATGCATTTCAGACCAGCCTTGAACTCACTATTTAGCCCAGCAATCAACAGCAATCCTCCAGTCTCAGCCTCCCAAATGCTGGGATCACAGGCAGGGGCCACCACATCCAGCTTCCTTTTTTTAAAAGCAGGTTTCACTATGAAGTCCACTAGTCCACACCCAGGCCAGTTTTGAATTAGCTATGTAGCACACTCCTGTAATCCCAGCACTCAGGAGACTAAGGCAGGAGGATCCGCTGGGTGTTCAAGGCCATCCTGGGCTACAAAGTGAGTTCAAGGCCAGTCTGAACTGCATAGTGAAACCTTGTCTCAAAAAGACAAAAATAAAAAATCAAACAAATGAACAAGAGCTGGATGCAGCTGGCATGCGACTGTAATCCCAGCTATTCGGAAGGCTGAGGTAGGAGGATTCCAAGTTCAAGTCCAGCATAAGCAGCTTAGCAAGACCCTGTCTCAAAACAAAAACAAAAAAAAAGAGTTGGCACATGTCTCAGTGGAATAGCACCTCCAGGGATCCCGGTTCCATAACAGGGGGTGCAGGCTGTATGTCTGGTGATTACAGGGATATAAATTTAAATGCAGCAAGAAGGATAGGTAGTTTCAAGAAGCAGCTTTCCTTTCTTCCTTTCCTTTCCTTTCCTTTCCTTTCCTTTCCTTTCCTTTCCTTTCCTTTCTTTGTGGTGGCAGTACTGGGGAATGAACCCAGGACCTTTGTACTGAGCTACATTCCCCAACTCCTTTTTTTATTATTGTGTTATCTTGAAACAGGGTCTTGCTAACTCACTACACTGTCCAGGCTAGATTCAAACTGTGATCTTTCTGCAGAGTTCTGGGACTATAGGTGTGTACTACCAAACTCATCTACTTTTAATCAGGTGATCAGAAAGGGCTGGGTGAGAAAGTGAAATCTGGCAAAGAAGTTGAGAGCTGAGTAAAGCACAGATCTGGAGCAGACAGAAGAACAGCACCAGGAGTGCAGGAGTCCAGAGAGTCAGGTAGTAAAAATCAGAAAAGACTGGTTCAGAAAGCTCTAAGTCTTGAGACTCTGGAAACTTATATTTCAATCACAGAATCATTATCTCAGAATTGAAAAGAACTTTACAAGTCATGTAGCACAACCATCAAGATTAATAAACCTTTTACTTCTCCCGGTGACCATCTTGGCTTGGCTGGAGCAATTCTGGTACACATATCTAATCTCTAGATAACACACCTGTCTATCCCTGGGTAGGCTTGCCTGAGGCTATAACCTGAGCAGAAGTCAGTTTGCTAGTAATGTCTACTCTTTGGTCTTTGGAGGGGCATTTTATGTATTAGAGACTTTACCATTTCAGAGATAACCTTCAGATCTTCTTCAAGATTTCGCTTTTTTGAGGTTCAAGTCACCACATTTATTCTTGGTTTTTATCACTACAGTACTAAAGCTGAACCCAGGGTCTTTGCACTGAGTTACCTTCCCCAGCCCTTTTTAAATTTTGAGGCAGGTTGCCTCATGAGCTTGAACATGAAATCTTCATGCCTCAGCTTCTCAGAGTGTTGGAATTATAGGTGTGGGCCACCAGACCATTTCTCCCTCTTTCCCTCCTTCTCACTCCTCTTGATTCTTCTTCTAAGAGAAAATATACAATATTTGACTTTATCAGTTTGGTTTATTTCACTTATCATGATGGTATCCATTTCTATTTTCTTTCGTATTACATGATTTCTTTTTTTTTTTTTTTTTTGAGATAGGGTCTCACTATGCAGTTCAGACTGGCCTCAAGCTTGAAGCAATCCACCTGCCTCAGCCTCCCAAGTGCTGGGATTACAGGTGTGCACCACCACACCTGGCTGATTTTATTCTTTATCAGCAAGTTATTTTAACTCTTTAAGTGACAAGACCTCAAGTCACGTAACAGTAAATTAAAGGAATCTATTCCAAGCCACAAAATGCTAACTCTCGGTCCCTTAAACTACGCAATAGAGAAATGTACCAAAAGGAATATGTGATACAGCACAGAACTGGCAACAAGCTAAAGAATCCAATCTTTGGAAAAAACAGCAGGTCCAATGTCTAGATTTTTAGGGATGAACCCATGGTTGTGATGAAAGAGGTGGAACTGTTTTTCACTATGCCATTAGACCCAGGACTCAACGTAAAGGAGGAACACACATGTTTGCCTAATCTCTGTTGGTCTAATGCTGGCTCTGTGCTCAACATTCACATGGCTGAGGATGGACTGTTCTCCAAAGCAAAACTGAGTGCTTTACCCAGACCTGGACTGGGTGCGGAGAGGCCAAATAACCTCTATCTACCAAACTCACAATGTGATACCGCAAATTCAATACAACGCAAGTATGGAGGAGAAGCAAAACCAGGGTATTGCCTTCATTCACACTTTCCATGCAACCCTGGACAAGTGACCAGTTTCCTATCTGTAAAATAGTGATGGTCACCACTTTTGGTTGTTCTTAAAACAACCAAGTAAATATGTGCAAAATGCTTTGTAAACTCAAAGCCAACTATGGTAGTTAATACTAAATGCTTGTCACATTCCTATTACATAGATTGTATTTAATTTTCCAAACAACTATGAAGTGGGAGGTTATGAGCCTAAACTCTGGAGTCAAACTACAAAGCTTCCATCCTGACTCACTTGACCTTAAGTCAGTTGCTTAGCATTCTGTGACTGCTTCCTCAGCTGTAAATGACATAACACTGATAGTGCACAGGGTGTTGGGAGAATTAAGAAGGGCCAAGTATGGTAGAGCATGCCTGTAATCTCAGCACTTGGGAGGCTGAGACAGGATAATTCCTGTGAGTTTGAGGCTAGCCTGAGCTACACAGTGAGTTCAAGCACAGCCTAAATTGCAAGACCCCACTTCCCCTACCAAAAAAAAAAAAAAAAAGTTAATGCAAGTAAAATTCTTAGAACTGTGCCAATAAATATTAGCTATTAGTATGAGCAATAGTGATAATTCTCTTACTTTTCTGAATGAAAATGAGGCACCGGAAAGTTATATAACATGTGCAAATTCTCAACGTTTAAAGTTGTAAGGCCAGAACCACTTTCATAGTGCTAGGGACTGAACCCAGGGCCTCACATATGCTAGGCAAAAGCCCTAGCATAGAACCAGAATGCCACTGTGGTTTCTCCTAACTACTGCACTGGCTTCAAAAGTTACAAAAGGAAAGCAAAGCAAAATAAAGCAAAATAAAGCAAAGGAAAGCAAAGGAAAGGGTATTCTTTGGACTTTATCCTCAAATCACACAAATTAAGGAAAGGAAAGGAAAGGAAAGGAAAGGAAAGGAAAGGAAAGAAAAGGGTGTTCTCTGGACTTTATCCTCAAATCACACAAATTAAGGCTATTTACAAGTGAAACTCAAATGCGACAGGGAAATGATTTGTTTCCTCCTGTCCTTAGGCTGTTAGCTTAGAAGGCTAATTAAATATCTGGGGAAGGCTAGGAATATATACATCATTTTATTAAGGAAAAATAAGCACTCAGGAGGCAGAGGCAGAAAGATCATGAGCTCTAGGATGGTCTGAGCAACAAACTGAGACCCTGAGTCAAAAGACAACAAATATGTAAGCAACACTTCTTTTAGCCTGAATTGGATATCATGTTCTTAGAATAAGAAATTTTTTTGTTTTGTTTTTAAGACAGGGTCTTTAGCTGGATGTAGTGGCACGTTTCTCTCTAAAAGTACACATCTATGCAGGGAGTTCTAACACTGTTTCGAGAGCAACTTAAAGTTCTCTCTTTTGGCAGACCAATGTCACTTTCTCAATGAAGTGGCCTCTCAACCCCCTAGAATAAGCAGTTAACATATCATAGTGACATGTATAAACTTCTTTCTCTTCCTTTTTAGTCCCTAAACTCCTTGGGGCAAAACTGTGTCCTAACAATCTTTTCAAGTCTAGAAGATGGCACATACAGTAATTATTATTCAGTAAGTGGCTGAATGAAGTTCATGAAAGCAGTTACCAGAGCCGAGGGTAGAAGCCAAAGAGTACTGCACTAAGGACTAAAGGGAAGAGAGGGCTGAAGAGTCTGTTTTTTAAGGACAAAGGCAGAAAAACGAAGTGAGAGAAATAGTAACTCTTAGGGAAAAAATAACATCAGAAAGTTTTATATATATTTATAAGAAAGGCTGAGTTGTGGATGCAGGTCAGTGAGCACTTGCCAAGCTGTGAGTTAATCTCCAGTAACACCAATGAAAAGGGGACAACAATGACAACTGGCAGGGAATATACCTAAGTAGTAGAATGTTTACCACATGTACAAGTCCCCTGTAGGAGGTACTTGTTCAATTCCCAGCACAACATAAAATAAGAAAAATGAGAAAGACTTGAACATATTTGTTGATACGGTAATACAGCACAGGAGAGCTGGACATGGTAGTGTACACATAACCTGTGGCACTAGGGAGGCTGAGATAGGAGAATCAGAGCATGTTCAAGTCCAGCCTGTGCAACATAGTTGAGTTCAATGTCAGCCTGAACTACATAATAAGACCCTATCTCAAACAACAACAAAAAAATTTAGCACAGTCAAAAGATTGGGGGTTTTAGAACTAGATACATTTCAATTTGAAATCTGGCTTTGCCACAATGTCTGTGAGCAAATCACTACACTCTATGCCTCAATTTAAACACAGTAAAATAGAACATAGTAAAATAGAAAAGCAGAGGGCATTCAATAATTCATCAATGATTCCAACTGCAGGCAGAACCTGGCCCTGTGTCCTGACTGCTCCTGTCTAGCTCATGCTCTGGTTGGGATTTCCTGTCCAAGTACATGTGTAACACACAATGGCAAAGAAACAGGATCTTTCTCTCTTCTGCATGTACCACCCTTTACACCATTCCCATTTCCTTGTGACAGTCTGCATGAACTCATGAATGGCTGCTGTGGAAAATTACTGCTGTTAATCAGATAAGGAAGAGACGATATGGAGAATAAATGGATGAAACTCACACTAAATCACCAAATGAACAAGATCTTGGGTTCCTGTCAGAATCCTCATTGAGAACTAAGTAGAGAAAAACTGGAAATACAAATACACAGAACACTTCTGAAGATTCTAAGCTAGCAAGGTGTTCCTGCATCCACTACAAACAGAAAGATGGCTGTACAAAAAGAGATGATTACCTGCTGAGCCCCTTTCTTGATATCCAATTCTAGTAACTGGTTCATCCCAGTTCATCTAGTAACTGGGTACTATCCCAGTTCACTTTTCCATTCCCAAAGTTCCCAAAGAAAGACGCCAGGCATTTTTACACTGAAACAACTGTTTACAACCTTTTGTCGTTGGGGATGGAACCCGGGGCCTCACATGCTGGGCAAGCACTCTACGACTGAGTTACCCACCCTTCAGCCTTTTCAAGTTAATGTTCTAGTTCTCAGTCATGTTCAACTGATGCCTATCTGTGATCAACAAAAACACACCTCAACTCTCCCTCTGTCCCACAGACTACACACTTCCATACTTTAAAAAAAAAAAAAAAAAACAGCCTGTAATCCCAGCTCCTGAGGGGAGCCTGGTGTAGGAGGATCACAAATTTGAGACCATCCCTGGCAAATTAACAAGACCCTGTGTCAAAATAAAAAGGGCTGGGGTTGTAGCTCAGTAGTAGCATGCCAGAATTCAAGCCCCACACTTACCACTGCCTAAAGGCAAGGAGGGGTTACCAAGAAAAAAATAAAAAAAGAATTAAAAATACTTCAGGACATCTCTACATAGTCTAAAAAAAAAAAAAAAAAAAAAAAGACCCACCACAAATTTCACCTGCAGCAAGAGACTATTCGATACAGTCATCTCCTCACTGAAAAGAAACTTTAAAACATCATGATCCTCCTTCCATCTCCAGGAGGGATGGGCAAACTAACTAGGAAGCCAGTCGTCAAAATTTCAATCCTAACACGGTTGATCTAATGTATGTCTCAACCATCCCTCCAGTCCCCCTATAATTCACGCGTAAGACAACATTCTCCGATTCTGGGCCTGGATCGCAAATCTGAATCTGACATGTGGAGCCCCCACCTCAAACCTGTGGGAGAGTTTGCACTTAGAACTGCGCCCAGGGCCGTCATATTTAAAGGAAATAAATAAATAAAAGCCCGAGTCAGGTGCGGCGTCCCAGAGACCGCCCCCTGCCGCCAAGGGGTGCGCGGCGGCCAAGTCCGCCCAGGGCTGCTGTGGACGCCCAGGTGCCCGCAGGTGTCCCGAGTCTCGGGCGCGTCCCGGCCCGGCCCAGCCCAGCCCACCCGCGGCGCGAGCCAGTGGGCCCTGCCGCCGGCGACCTGCCGCAGCGCTTCTCCCCTCGCCGGAGCCCTCGGCCTGTGGCTCGGCCAGCGCGAGCCCGGACGCCTCGAGGCCCTCACCCGAGTGGAAAGTGTGGACACTGGCGGTTCTTCCCGACCCGCGCCCGCACTCACCTGCCGGGAGACCGCCTCAGCGCCAATCCGCGGTTGGGCTCGCTGTTCGCCGGCCTCAGCTCTCTCAGAACGCTGCTGTGCCTCTGCGCACGCGCGGCCGGCGGGCCGGGGCGGCCGCGGGGCATGCTGGGGGCGGTAGTTGCGCGGGTACGCGCGGCGCTCAGGGTGCGCTTATAACCTGCTGCGGTTGGAGCGGCTGCAGCTTAGCCCAGCTAACCAGAAGCAGGGACGGGGCAGGCGAGGCGAGCTGGCCCGCGGCCGCTCCTCGCGCGTGCTCAGAACCCAGCACGGCCCGTTGACACGTAATTCAGAATCTTTGGGCAAAGCACGGACGAGCAGAGGTCATGCCGAGAAAACCACCCGCCGGGCATGTGCTTTTGAGTCATGCAGCCCCATTAAGCATTAGCTCATCCGCGAAGGGAGGATGCCCACGGGCGACGCTGCAAGAACTCGGCTCACTCGGAAAACGTCTAGGCGCAGTGCCAGTGAGGCAGTCCCGGAAGGTGCCCGCCAGGCTCCACTAATGTCAGTGTCCTGAGCTTCAGCTTTAAAAAAACATTGCGGGAATGGCTTTCTGAAGAGACCAATTTAGTTTTCGATCTGCTTATTACCTAAACCCGAGTTCCTAGCGGTGTTGGTAGGTGGTGGTGCCCAGGTAGCCTACAAAACACAACCTCCCTGTCTGCCGCAGCTGGCAAAGCACTGTGTCGTGTTTTTTAACATCCACGCTGTGAGCATGTGAATTTTCACATTCCCGTTTTACAGGGAACAACCTGGCCAAACTGAGATATCATAAGTGGCAGAGCAAGATCCGGACCCATTTTCTGAGATCAAGTTACTTTTTTTTTTCCCCAGGCCATAGCATTGCCTGTAATTGTGTTTTTGTTCAGTTAATTAGGGTAATGAATACCAGCTTTGCGTGTGTGCGTGTGTACCTGTCGGGTAGGAATCCACACCAGGGTGTGCATGCTAGGCAAGAGCTCTACCACTGAGCTACATACAAGTCTTTTCTGTGTGGTGACGTTTCTTTCTTTCTTTCTGTTTTGTTTGTTTGGTGGTACTGGGGATGGAACTCTGGACCTCACACTTTTCCAAGCAGGCACTTATTTCACTGAGCTAAATCCCCAGCCCTCTCTTTTCTTTCTTTCTTTCCTTTTTTTTTTTTTTTAATGTTCCTTATCTCTCAAGTTGTAAGGGCTATATTTCTTTTTCTTTGGTACTGGGAATTGAACTCAGGACCTTGCATTTGCCAGGCAGACACTGTGCCACCAAGCTACATCCAGGCCATATATATATATTTTTTCTTCAAATTCCTTTTATTTGAAAGAGAAAAAACAATTTCAAAACATGTGGGGGAAACAATGGTATATACATTGCACATTGTCTTCCCCAAATCATTCACTCAGAGCACAAGACATCTGCATTCAATGTCCAAACAATACCAACACAAATCTTTCTCTTCAGTGAACTCAGAGAAACCAATAGTATAATTATTTTAACTATTTTTATATACATATATAATATACAAATACATATGTTGTTTCCTTCAGCTGCTCACACTAGTGAGCCAATATGATGTTTACACCTGTGTCTGATTTAGTTCACTTATGGTATGGTCTCAAGTTGCATCCATTTACCTATAAAAGTCTCCAGCTTATCCTTCTTTATGGCTGAGTAGTACTCCACTGTATAAAAATACCACATCTTTTTTATCCATTCCTCAGTCGATGGGCGTTTAGGTTGTTTCCAAGAACTGGCTACTACAAATTGTGCTGCTATAAACATGGGTGCACATATATCACTGTGGTGTGATGTTTTGAATTCTTTTGGGAAGATACTCAGAAGGGGAATAGCTGGGTCAAATGAGACCTCTAGTCCTAGTTTTTTGAGGAGTCTCCACACTGATTTCCACAGTGGTCACACCAGTCTGCATCCCCACCAACAGAGGAAAAGGGTTCCTTTTACCCCACAGCCCCTGTAGCATTTGTTATTGGTTGATTCCTTGATAGTAGCCATTCTTTATGGGGTGAGGTGGAATCTGTGTTGTTTTAATTTGCATCTCTTAAATGGGCAATGATGTTGAACAGTTTTTCACATATTTATTTGCTGTCTGTATTTCTTCATCTGAGAAGTGTGTATTCACCTCAGATGCCCATTTTTGGATTGGGTCTTGAAGTCTAGGAGCACTGATTTCATTATTATTATTATTATTATTATTATTATTATTTTAGTTCTTTATATGTTCTCAATAGTAATCCTTTGTCTGAGGAATAGCTGGCAAACATTTTCTCCCATGTTGTGGGTTGTCTCTTTACTCTGTTGGTAGTTTCTCTTGCTGTGCAAAAGCCTTTCAAAAGGATGAGATCTCAGTTGTTGATATTTTGTGATATTTTCCGTGCAACCAGGACTTCATTCATAGCCTTTGCCCGTACCGATATCTTCAAGAATTTTACCTACTCTGTCTTCCAGCATATTTAATGTTTCTATTTTAATATTAAGATCTTTGATCCATTCTGATTTTAGCTTAGTGCACGGTGAAAGATATGGGTCCAGTTTTAATCTTTGGCATGTGTAGAGTCATTTTTCCCAGCACCATTTGTTAAAGAGGCTTTCTTTCAGTGAATGTGTTTGGTACCTTTGTCAAAGATAAGATGGCTTAGTGTGTCTGGAGTTGTTTCTGCATCTCCTAATCTGTTCCATTGATCTTTGGGTCTGCTTTTTGCTTTGTTTTGTTTTCACTTTTTCCAGTACCACGCTGTTTTTGTTGTTGTTTTTTGTTTGTTTGTTTGTTTGTTTTATCACATTAGTTTTATAATATAATTTCAGGTCAGGGGATTGTGCTAGCCTCTGTCTTGCCTTTGTTGCCCAGGATTGCCTTTGTTATTCTAGGTCTCGTCTAGTTTGAGATCAATTTTAAGATTGTTTTCTCTAATTCTGTGAGATATGCTATTGGAATTTTGATTGGGATTGCAATGAATCTGTATAACAGTTTTGGAAGTATGGCCATTTTCACTGTATTGGTTCTTCCTACCCAAGAGCACGGGGTATCTCTCCATTGTCTAGTATCCTCTTCAATTTCCTTTTTAAGAGTACTATAGTTTTCAGTGTTGAGTCTTTTACATCCTTTGTTAGATTGATTCCTAGGTATTTCTTTTTTTTTTTTTTTGGGGGGGGATGCTATTGTGAAAGGTGTTGTTTCCCAGATTTCTCTCTCAGTGAGTTTGTTATTCATGTACAGGAAGACTATTGATTTTTGAGGGCTGACTTTGTAACCAGCTATGTTACTGATTTTGCTTATTAAATCTAATTGTCTTTTGGTGGAGTTTTTGGGTCTTCTATGTAGAGATATCATCTGCAAATAACAACACTTTAACTTCTTCCTTTTCTATCTTTATTCCTTTTATGTCTTTCTCTTGTCTAATTGCTCCAGTTAAAGTTTCCAGGACGTGTTGAGTAAAAGTGGAAACAGTGGACATCCTCATTCTGATTCTGATTTTAGATAATTTTCAGTTTTTGTCCATTTATTATAATGTTGGATGTTGGTTTGTCATAGATGGCTTTTATCAGATTGAGACAAAGACCATCTATTCCAATTTTCTGTAGGGTTTGTTGGTCATGAATGGATGCTGGACTTTGTCAAAAGCTTTTTCTGCATCCATTAAGATTTTTGTCCTTAGTTCTGTATTTCTTTTTTTTTTTTCCAAATCCATTTTATTTCAAGGAGAAAAAAAAAAGCAGAAAAAAAAGTATAACAAAATTTCAAAATACATCAATAAAGGACCCTATATTTCTTAAACTTAAGGGAAAATAGTGTTTCTGGAGGTAAATTGTGTCAAAATTTAATGCCTGAATAATTCTAATTTTAGCACCAAACCCTTAGGGTTTTGCAATAATCTATCACCCTTTCATTTCTGCCTACATTTTCTACAGACTTAATAAGAAATCTAAAAGCAAAGCTTCCAGCCCTTCCCTGTGTATCTAAAAGCCACAAAACAGAGCAAACAATTATTTCTGATGAATGGTAGGCTGTATAACAATTGTATGAAACATTTATTTTTAAATGCTGTTTAACAATTCTACATATACACATACAATGTCCATACTTAGACAACATATGAGAGAAAGAAAAATTTAAAGTTGTAGAATGATTAAGCTGCTAACCCCTGTCAGCTTGGACTGTGTGTGTGCAGCTGCTGTTCATAGACGGCCTGGTTTTAGGTCAGCCTGTCCCAGTCCAGATGCACGAACTGTATTTTCCCACCCAAGAACATACCCTGTTTTTCTAATGTGTTTCAGGGATTTAATACTCAGGATAAAAGAGCCCAGTCAAGGACACACTTAACTCTACCTGCCCTGCTCAGCACCCTTTTCCCCAGAATTTCCTTGTCTCATAATAAATGATTCCCTTTAGTTAACTCCATGTGACAATGTATGACTTAATTCATGTAACCAATTATATGATAATCTGCTATCTGCTCTTGTACTTCCTGCTTACAAAATATATGTAAATTTGTTTCATTCTTAGCCCAAGCTGGTGATTTGGAACTGATTCCCACCAGCCTGTTTGCATAATAAATCATTGCCTTCCAACTCCTTGATGCAAAGTGCCTTTCTTTTGGTTTAGTTCCTGGTTTTTGTAACAACAGCAGTGAGGGCAAGGACCTTTCTAGTTCCAGCAAGGGCAAAGTAGTGCCCGTAGCCAGGCACATGCGTGCAATCTCAGCACTCAGGAAGCTGAGTCAAGAGGATGGCTTTGAGTCTGAGGTTAGCCTGGGCTGATCTACTACGGGGAGAGACCCTGTCTCAAAAAAAAAAAAAAAAAAAAAAAAGGTGTGGGTGCTGTGAGGGCTTTTAAGTAATGCTGCTAAGCACCCCTCAGGTGACGAGTATAGACATCAGGGCAGTAAAACCCAAGAGCAGCAGTGCAGAGTTCCTTGTACCATGTAAAGCTGCACCTTCAGTGTAACCTACATGTGGTTCCATGAGTTGCAGTGTTGAATTATGTCTACGCACCAAGGAGCCTCCCTCACCATTTTGTGTACAGTCTCCTTCCCGTACCAGACCATTAGTTCAGCAGGACAAACTGTTTTGTTTACCACTATACAGCCAGATACACAGTTAGGCACAAATAAAAATTTGTTGAGGCTGGAATGTGGCTCGGTACTACAGTGCTAAATTCACATGTGAGAGGCCACAGGTCTGATCCTCAGCACCACGGGAAAACTTGCATAGAAACTAGACCAGGAATAAAATTTTGTAAATACTGGTTTCATTAGCTGAATAAAAAAGAAATGATGCTTTTAAAATGTGAAATATCTGCTGGCTGCTGGGGAGAAACAGCAAGGAAGCAATGCAGCCCCCACACCCTGTGTGCTGCAAAGGTCCTGTTGGCCGGGGAGAAACAGTAAAATGTGAAATGTAAGCCAGGTGTGGTGGCACATGCCTGTAATCTCACCACTCTGGGGAAGCTGGGGCAGGAGGATTAGAAGTAATTTAGTGAGACCCTTCCTCTCAGTAAGTAAATAAGTAAATGGTTGAAGCTGTAGTTTAGTGTAAAGACCCTGGGTTCAACCCTAGTATTGTAAATTAAAATGCAAAGTATAAATATATTATTTACCTTTGTCTTTAATAGCTTAATCTTGGAAACAGCTCAAATCTCCATCAACTGATGAATGCATAAAGAAGATGTGGGTTTTTTAATAGTGGAGTACTACTCTGCCATGAAGGATCAGCTTGAGACGTTTCTAGCTAAATGGAGGCACTTTGAGACCACACTCTTAAGTGAATAAATTGGACACGTGTGTTTAAATACCATATTGTTTCTCTGGTGTGAGAAATTGAAAGTGTATATAAGGACCAAAATGTATCATAGATATTGTGGAACAAGAAGAACATGTTCAAATGGGAAAGGGAACTAAGGAGAGAAGGAGGAAAGGGAAAAGAAATAAAGGAGAAGGAAAAAATGGAAACAAAGCTTTTGTAGATGAGGGGAGGAGGAGATGAGGGGCAGGCAGGGGAATGGGAAATAAGAATCAAGTTATAGCACATACAGGTGAAATTTTCTCATGATGAATGTGATCATCATGTATGTATACCTAAAATGTACCAATAAACTTGATAAAAACTTCAAAAGCAAAAATAAAATCAAATAAACGTTCATAGTCTTTTACAAGTGCTATCCTAACTGCATTTTTTTCTTTTTTTTTTCCCTAACTGCATTTTAAAGACAGCTGTCATATTAAAGTTTAAAGGAGAGGTACACTGCTTTCCCATCGCTTTAAACTTTAATGGGCTGTTTCGCAGCACCCTACAGCCTTGGCGGTGAGGAATAGGTTGTTTGCTAGAAACTGACTGGAAAAGTTTATGGTTCTAGTCCCTCTTTCAATGTCACATACAGGTGGCCACTTAACTAAGGATATTATTTAATAAATGTGTTGATGTTGGTTAATGTTAGTAACAACTGTAGCATATGAATGTGAGGCAAATAAGGCACAGGGGAACTGTCTCCATTTTTCTATAAATCGAAGTTTTACAAGTCTGGAGTTAAGTTCACTGAAATAAAAATTTATTTATTTATTTTTTTGGTACAGGGAATTGAACTCAGGACCTCACGCTTGCCTGGCAGGCGCTGTGCTGTTGAATTACATCCCTGGCCCCCAAAATTCTCAAAAACTTGAAAAAAAACACAACAGCAAAGTCAACTTAAACCTACTCATTACCCACAAAATGTTAGTATTTCATGATATAGCTTTCCTGTTGTGTGTGTGTAGTTGGGGCTGGACCAGGGCAAGGCTAGCACACACCCCAGCCCTGCCTTCCCTTTTACTTTTCCCTATTTATTTTTTGAGGTGCTAGAATAAGTGCTCTGCCACTAAGCTATATCCCAAACCTATTTTTTTTTTTCTTCTTCTCTTTTGTGGTACTGAGATTGAACCCAGGGAGCATGAAGCTATATTCTCAGTCCATTTTTGTTTGTTTGAATTTTGAGTTAGGATCTTGCCAAACTGCCCAGGTTGGACCCAGACTGTAACACTCTTGCTTCAGCCTTCTAAGTAGCTGAGATTACAGACCTGTACCACTGTGCCTAGCCTGCCCTAGTTTTTTCTACTTGTTCCTTTTTAAATTTTAAAGAGAATAAAACCAAACAAAATAAAACAGAATAAAACCTATCAAAACAAAACAGTGAAAGTGATACAGGACTTTAAAACAGAAGCTGGGTGTGGTAGCACACGCCTGCAATCCAAGCACTTGGGAGGCTGAGGCAGGAGGATCGTTGCAAGTTCAAGGCCAGCCTGGGCTATGAAAGTGAGCTCAAGGCCAGCCTGAACTGCATAGTGAGACCCTGCCTCAAACAAACAAACAAACAAACAAACAAAAAACCAACAAAAAAACCTCAACCAAACCAAGCCCTAAAAAAAACAGAATAGAAAACCAACAATGGCTACCATAGTGCCTCTTGTTTTCTTCCAATTTGCTGCCATATCATCAGACATTGTATGTTTTTGTTATCCTCTCATTGTATGTTTTTGTTATGCTCAGACTACCAGCTCTAGGCCTGCAAAGTCAATCAAACAATACAAGCATTAAGTTGTTTTGTACCTCAACTGCTAACAACTCAACCTGTATTTTTCCAAATCAGCTGGTTACTTAGGCAGGGTGGTGGGATGGTGGCGTATTCTTGTCTCCCAGCTCAAGCGCAGGTTGGCTCATAGGAAGGGTGAATTGGCTTGTTTCTCCTCCTGGCACCCTTGTTGTCTATTCTCTATGTTGATGTTTCCCATTGTTTCAAGGTGTTGCTCTTTTCCATGGCACACAAATCAAACTGAGTGTTGCCTGCTTTCTTACTGACCACAGAGAAGCCTGGTAAAGCCTTCCCAGACAAAAAATAACTTTCTTTTGTTTTTTTGAAACAAGATCTTGCTATGCAGTTCAGGCTGGCTAATACCTGACACCCAAAGTGAGGGAAGGAAAGGTTTATTTCTTACAGTTCTTGGAGGTTTCAGTCCATACTCAGTTGGCTCCAAGGCAGGGTGGCATGGCGGGGCAGCCATTTCTGGCTGCTGCATGGCGTGAACCGGCAAGAGAGACACACCTTCCTGCTGTTACATTGTATCCTGGTTCTACCCCTAGGTGGGTGTAGCACTCACACCACCAATCTGAGTGCTAGACAATGAACAAATCACAAATGCATAATAGCATGAGGCTTTGGGGCCACTGACATAAACCATGACACTTAGGGTGATCCTCCTGTCTCAGCCTCCTGAATACTGGGATTAGAGGTGTGCCACTGTGCCTGGCTAAAAATGACATTTTCTGAGTAGATTTCATGTCAGAGCCAACACTACCATTCCAGCCTCAACTAATCCTCATGCCTACCCAGGATTTACACCATACCTGAAGCTCCTAACCCTTCTGCTTCCACTGCTGGGTGTTTATACAAGCATCAAGCCCTCTTGGTTCTTACATGAACTCTAGGCTCAGCAGGGAAAGAGCATTAAGTGTTGAGCAGAAGGCCAGCAGTCCATCAGCCCAGATGTTCAGGTGTTCTGAGCCCTGCAACCTTGCCTAACCCCGAATTTAATCTTAAGGGCCAAAGTGTTCTGCCTTCCAGCCAACCTGCAGTTTCCCCAAATGCCTCTACAATGTTACAAGGGAAAATAAATAGGTTACAAAATTATACTTAAAGAGTAACTCAAGTGTGTACATAGAGGGATAAGAGAACAGAAGAGGAAATAGAAGACATGCAAACAAACCCACCCATTCACATAGTCCAGGAGAAGCAAGTCTAACCAGCAGTCCCAAGAGACCAGAAGCCTCCTATAATTGCAGAAGGGGATTGTTCCATGGTGCTGATAGCCCAGTGTGGCTAGCATGTAATATAAATTCTCAGATTAGATACAGTGACAGTAGCTGCTTCCTGGGGAGTTGGGTATCAGAGAAGGAAGTAGAGGGAATGTTTAATCAGAACTTGTCTTAATTTCCTTGTGCCAGGCCCAGTGCAAACATCCTGCAAGGTTTTTACAAGCAGACTAGCAGGGAGTACTGTTCTGCAGGTTATGTGTGCTCAGCTTGGCTCTGTGCGATCCGCGCTGGCCTGATACTGTGGCGTGTGGGCTCTGGCTGGCTGGACTGCCATCCACTGTTCCTCTTCCAGTAGGTGGAGCTCTAATTTTGGCTACTTTTAATGAGATAAGACTAGACCCAACTGGGCCGGGAATTTAGCTCAGTGGCATAAGCATCTGCCTGGCAAGCACAAGGTTGTGAGTTTTGATCTCCAGTACCAAAAAACAAACAAACAAAAAAACCAAAACCAAAAACACAAACAACAAAAACAGAGAGAAAAGACAAGACTTGAGCAATTCAGCCTTTCTTCACCCTGCTAACTAGGTCATCTTCTGGCTTCTGCCTGACCGTGGATGTCTTAGCGATTCTACAGTCTGTGGGCCCAAGCCAGCCTCAGACCCTAAACAACGGGTCCTCATCTCAGCTTTATCCCTCGGGGCAGCCGGGAAGTCACTCTTCCTGCACACAGCAGGTGAGTGCGGACAGACTGGCCGAGTTTTCTCTTGCCCGGACGAGGCGCCCTGGCATCCCTTCACCGCACCTCATCATCTTACCAAGGCAGGTTCTCTGGTTTATCTCTCAGATTGGGTAATCTGAAGAGTGTGAACAGTTTCTGAATGCTACTACATCAACACACCCTCACTGCCTTCTCAGTTGTGGCTCACACTAAGTGTAAGGTTCTTCTTTACTTGCACACATACGCTTTTTTTTTTTTTTTTTTGAGACAGTCTCGCTATATAGTTTAGTTTGGTCTTGAACTCAATAGGTAGCTCATGCTTGTCTCAAACCTGCCAAGATCCTGCCTTAGCCTCCTGAGGCTGGGATGACAGGCATGTGGCCATATGCCCCGTTTACATTTATACTTGTCAGATGAAGTCTTATTTTACCAAGTAAATGTACCAGTTAACTTTTAGTCTTGTGTCACTGGCAAACTTTTATTTTTACTAGGTTGCCCAGGCTAGGTTGCAATCCTCCTGCCTCAGCCTCTCAGTCACCAGGCCACAGGCTTGTGTTACCACATCCAGTTGCTTTTGTTTTCAGTGACACTGAGAATGTTTAGAATGAGTCATCCGAATTGCTAGTGCTTTCTCTCCAGGTGGGTAATTATAACCCAGAGTTTTGTTGGTTCAATCAGCTACCAACCCATATAAACAAGGATTAGAGGCTGTCAGATGCTGTGATGAAATCAATATGCCCAACTGGCATTTTCCTGATACATCAGTCTTATCAAAAGGTGAAATAACACAGGCACAGCATGAGCTAACTACACCTGATAATCAGGATTTTTTTTTTTTTGGACGGGAAAGCATTTCAAATTTCATTATTTTGGCCAGATGACTGAAAATAGTTATCTGACTCTTATCAAATCACCAAATCTGGGTTATCTTGCTAGATTCAGATCAAATTCATCTTTATGAGGACCAGGAATTTTTTGCTACTTCACAAATGGGTGAACATATAAAAAGAACTTAGAGGCTAGGTATTTAGCTGAGCAGCACAAGCACCTGCCTGGCAAGCACGAGGTTGAGTTCAATCCCCAGTATAAAAAGAACTAGAGAAGGCCCGGACTTTGGATGGCTTGACTTACCAATTTATAACTTTTCTATTCCATGATGGGAACCAAGGTTCTGTAGTGTAGTAGTTAATGAATCAACACTTTATTGTAAAGAGGCTTTGTGTGACATGATTTTGCTTAGCTGCAGGCTGAAGGAAGGGTTCTGAATGCCTTTCAGGTAGGCAGGGCTAAGCTATGTCTGACGGGTTTCTGCAGTAAGTGCATTTTTAACTTATGGTATGCTTATTGTAATATAACCCTGTATCTTTATTTTTATCATATTTATAAATTTAATGTGAATTTTTATATAAATACAAAACTGGAAATGGTAAGTTTGCCTGAATACACATGTAATAGCTTTTTTCTTTTTGGTACTGGGGATTAAACTCACGACCTCGAGCTTGCCAGGTGTACTGTTTTTTTGAAACTCCACATCTTTAGACTTGAAGGAGCTAGAAAATTGACCTTGGAAGAACAGAAAGGAATAATCAGCAACAACTATGTATCGAGTTTGTGTTGCTGTAAAAAATGCTGTCAACTACAACGCACTGCTTCTGCAGTGTTAAGTCAAAGACGTGAAGACTACTAACTGAACTAAGGATGTGGGAACTGTACTAACTGATGGTAGCAACTCTTGAGGTAAATGAGACACTACAGGCAAACTATTTTCATGTCCCGGCAATACAGTTAATAAACCATCAATGACTCTTCATTTATTAATTTTCTAACTCTACAGACTTAATTCTACTTTCACTTCCATCACACTTGCATATGGCTTCACCAGGGGATAAACCTCCTCTTCCAGGAATCTCTGTACCTGCCAAAGAGGAAAGCAAATGGGAGACAAAGGAAAACGTCAAGGTGATGCCTTTTCAATGTCGTTGAGACCTATTTGATAAAGTTTCATGCTGCTGAGCATCTATGCTCTTCAAATGCCGGTCAGAGGCCTGGGCAGCCTGTGCTCCCAGTTGGTTTCCACCCAATCACCAGGAAATCATCTCTCCCCCTTCCCAGCCACCAACTGATCAGCCTCCTCTCCCTGTCTCCCCTAGTCTGTGTCTGTGACCACTACCCTGGCTCAAGCCCTCTGCACCTACTGCTTCGTGACAGTCCCTTGTCCCCTACCCCTCTTTTGTGACGGTACTAGGTACTGAATCCAAGGCCTCTGTGCTGAGCTACACCCACAGCCTCCTTTTAAATTTTGAAATAGCATCTTGCTAAGCTGCTATGTTGCCCAGGCTGGAATGAAACTTGTGACCCTTCTGCCTTAGCCTCCTATATTTATCTATGTATCTTGAATTCCTTAGAATTAAATGCAGTATTTGATTGAACATATACTGAACACATTATGTACTCAGTAAAAATTTTAAATTCTAGTTGTTTTCAAAAGGCTAAGAAAATGACAAGTCTTACTGAGGCAACACCACGTGCTAAGCAGTATGCTAGACATTACAATCCTCACACCCCCACAGTGAGATAAAGAAATTTCAGAGAAACTCGGATGGGAAATACTTAAGGGAACTCCAAACAGCCAAACCTTTACATTTTAGGCCAGCAGCCTACCTTGACTTCTAACCAGCCCCACTTCGTACTTCTCTTAAGAGACATTAAGGATAGTACCCCAGTTCTGTGACCCAGAAGGATAGGAGAGGGCCCTGGGAGGCTTCCTAGAAGCACCAAGCACTGCTCACCTGCTGGAATGCCCGGCCCGTGAAAGAAGAAGGATCCAACAAGTGCTCCAGCTGGGAGTGAATGGGACTGAAGTAGACATCGGCCTTGATCCGCTCTATGAGGTCATTGTCACCCCCTTCCTGCTTAACCACAGCAGCTGCCTGCTGGGAAAGCACTCTAATCTTCTCGTGGCAATCCTGGGAAGAGTGAGCAAGAGTTAGGTCACTGCTGACAGGATGCCGAACTCTGCTGGCAGACAGCAGATGCGCAGAGAAAAGCCCTCTGGGCTGAGGAGGGCCGCTGTGGTCTCTTCCATCGGAATCTCAACCTCAGCACACCACTGAGGACCCCGAGGTAGTCACTGCTCTTCTCATCACCATGTGCTCTTGCTTCTTGCTCACTTCCAATTAAGAGTGGACTTTTTCTAGAAGTGATTATGTGATTCGTTTCCAACAAATTGAGTCCAACACAAACCCTCCAGGGATGGTAGAATACAGTCACTGGTCTGTGGCAATACTGTGACTGAGGGTTTGAAAGAAACACTTCTCCTTTCCCATTCTTCCTGGGGTGGCGGGGGCATCTCTCAGTTTACCCAGCAGCACCAGTGGCTACATACCTGGCGGTTACCCCCAGCTTTCACCATGGCCATGATGATGTTCTCGGTGGCCATGAAAGGCAGCTCCTGCCGAATGCGCCGTTCAATGACCTAGAAGAAAAAAATGAAGGCCAAGATACATACCTCAAGGTCACAAAGTGACACACACACGCACACACATACGTACACGGGATACCAATTATGTGCAGCTAAGTGCACAGCAAGGACATGAGGTACCATTATTTATGGAGACAGAGAGAGGTTAAGAGTTGTTCAATTTTATACTGTATTTTTCAGTTTTCTTACAAATCCAGAGATTTAGCTTGATTTTAAAAAGGGGAAAGTTGATTTGAGGAAACTTTTGGAAGCTGCTTCCAAAGAATAATTCCTAAAACTTAAACTAAAACGGGTTAAATTTTGGCTCTAAGCCCCAAAAGCTAAGTGTGAGATGGAAATACACCTGCCTGCTAGTCACAGGCCATGGGAAATATCATTTTCTCTTGTTCTATACAGCTGAATCTATGATTCACACAGAACCTGCTCCCTGGGGTTTAGGTCATGGGCTCCCAGATGATTCCAAGGAGGAAGAACTCCCTGGACCAGAATCCAGACCCCAACACTCAGTTCAAAATGCACGCCTTTCCACGGCTCAACTCCTCCCTGACGCCGTATTCAGGTTGAGCTCTCTTACTTTGGGGTATACCACCAGTCCTTCAGAAATGTTCTGCAGCGTATTCAGTATGGTGTCTGCAGTGAGAAATGCCTCGGCCAAGCAGATTCGTCTACAAAACAAACAGCCATCCGATTAGCTCTGTAAACAAGCCATGACTTCAGGGACTGCCCTACTGATTTCTCCGGCCATGGACTACACTCCATGTTCACACTACCCCACCCTAACATCCTCACGAGCCTCAAATCTTTAGCACAATGAGTCCAGACCACCTGCCCATTGCCAGAGCCTATACCAAGCTCTCCTGGGCTGACCCAGATACCTCTCACTGCCCTCAGCCCCTCTCCCACTGACCCGCTCCCTGCCACAGACCTGCTCTACCGTACAGCTCCTGCCTCAGTAGATGGCACTGGCACCATCACCAAGTTGGGGCCGGTCAGTAGCTGCCGACCGCCCACATTCCCTTTCCATCTACAGGGTCACTGTGCTGATAGGCGTCTGGACCTCTAAAGGAGCCTCCTAACTTTCTGCCTGGGTCCCTGACTCCTGAGAGTGGATTCTCCCAAATGTTGCCTGGTTGATTTTTTTTTTTTTTGGTACCAGGGATCAACATGGCCTTGTGCTTACCAAGCAAGTCCTTGAACTGCTAAGCTAAATCCCCAGCCCTGATTTTTTTTTTTTGCAATACTGGTGAGGGAATCCAGTGCCCAGAGCATGCTAAGCAAGTGCTCCACTACTGAGCTACTCAGGCCTTTTTACCTAATTATTTTGCCCCAGCCACCTTATTTTACTTTTCTGAGATAGGATATTGCTGGGATTATAGGTGTGTGTCATCACTGCTAGTTGCCAAGGTGATTTATCAGGCAAATCAGATTATGTCACACCCTCCTAAAATACAGTTGGCCCTCAGATCCTGAGGGTTTGGTTTCCATGGATTCAACCATCTATGAATGTAAAATATTTGAGAAAAAATTCGTATCAGTAGTGAACATGCATACTGTTTTCTTGTCCTCTAAACACAGTACCACAATTATTTACAATATATAGCACTAGGACTGTATCAGGTATTGCAAAATACATGGGAAGGCCAGCTGTGAGGGCACATGCCTGTAATTCCAACACTCTAGAGGCTGAGGCAGGAGGATCACTGCAAGTTCAAGGCCATCCTGAGTTACATGAGTCTGCCTCAAAACAAACCCACACACCAAAAACCAAGGAAGGAAGAAAGGAAGGATGGACGGAAGGAAGGGTATACGGGACCAGGGATTTAGCTCAGTGGCTCAAGTACCTGCCTGGCAAGCACAAGGTGGTGAGTTCAATCCCTGGCACCAAAACAAACAAACAAACAAACAAACAAAAGTATACAGGAGGACAGGTGTACAATATGTGGGAATATTATACCATGTCACCTAAGGGGTGAAGCACCACAGATTTTGGTTTTTGGTGGTAAGGACTCCCCTCAAATACCAAGGAATGACTGAACTCCATGGCTGACTTCTGAATGAGGATGTTTAACTCCATATCCTTTCCCACTCAATAAATCCTAGCAAACTAGAGCAGTATGAATCTTCTCCAGGTGAGTACAGCAGAAAACCATGTGTATGCTGGGGCATGTGTGCGTGGTGACAATCTCCTCTGACCCACCTCGTGACTAATCAAGGTGGCACCGTGCCAGAACACCATGGCTGCTGTCTGCCTACCTTGGGAGTCACAGCCAAGGTTTGTGCAGCCCTCCATAAGCTGGCGACCATCTGTGATCAGGTCTTGTCTTTTTTCCTGCCACATTTCACTCCATTCCTCAGTGCTCCCAGCTATGAGTAACTCCCTACGCTGTTCTTTTTGCCTTTGTCTTTAAATGACTGAAATGGCCCCCATTTCCTTTATTTTTTTATTTTTTTGTACTGGGGATTGAACTCACGACCTCAAGCTTGCCAGGCAGATGCTTATGCCGCTGAGCTAAACCACTGGCCCTCCCCATTTCCTTTAATGCTGCTCTTTGCTCCCAGAGATACATCAAATACATCTAACACTACCACACTGTTCTTCCTTCTTTAAGATCTCGTTACACAAGCTGACCTCAAATCCCTAAGCAATTCTCCTGCGTTGGCCTCCTGAGGCACATGACACCAAGCCCAGCTTACAGTTTTCTCTGTTGTTGTTTTGTATATTTGCAGTGCTAGGCAAGCACTTAAGTCCCTAAGCTACAGCCCCACCTCCTGTTCTTTATTCTTGCCTCCTTGCTGGATTCTGGGTACTTTGGGGAGACACAACGTGGAGATGCGCCAATGTGTCCTTCTGCCTCCAGGCACCTCCTATGATCCCAACACACTGTATGCAACACCCCTGGCTCCACTAACCGGTTGGCACTATCATCCAGCGTGCGTTCAAACCACTGCACAGATGCTGTCTGCAGTGGGTCCATGACAAGGCCCATGAGGTGACGGGCGAGGCTGCAGCATCGTTCTGAGCGCATGGGGTTCCGCTTGTATGGCATCGCACTGGAACCTGCCCACGTGAGGGGACAAGAGCCAAAGGTAGAAAGACTTCAGGGGACAGCAGGTGCCCAAGCAGCATGTGGCACCAGGAGAGCTCAGCCTGAGTCCATGCACGGCTCCAGCAGTGCTGGGGTACTTCTGGGTCTCCAGCTACACTCACCAATCTGTTGCTTTTCAAAGGGCTCCTCCATCTCCTTGAGGCTTGCCAGAAGGCGGATATCGGTGCAAATCTGGGGGAAGCAAGGGAACAGGCATCAGTCGACTCTTGTGGTGCAGAGCTGGGAGCAGGACCGATGGTGGCAAAGGAGATGAGATCTTTGTGTGCGCTGCTGTTCATCTGTCAGTGAGCTGAGCACCAGCCTGTCCTGCCCAAAAGCTCCTGGGGTGTAGCCCACCCAGGACTCCCTCTGCTCAAGAGTTGCAGGGGCCAGATACTGAGCACTGACAGACTTCTGAGCAGCATGCTTTAGGACATCAGGAATGACAACAGCAAGATTAACTGTATCGCTCAACAAGATGTACACTTCATATTCTTGGAGTAACTTTTTTTTTTTTGGTGCTGGGTATCAAACTCAGGACCTTGTGCTTGCCCGGGAGGCACTGTACTGCTTAGCTACATTCTCGGCTCCCAACTTTTTTGTTGTGAGACAGACTGTCGCTGTGTAGTTCAGGCTAGTCTTGAATTTACTATGTAGCCCACACTGGCCTTGGACTCAGGTGATCCTTCTGCCCCATCTGAGTGCTGGGATGACATGTGTGCGCCATTATGCCTGGCTCTTAAGAGTAATTTAAAGAGAATGCTGCAACTAGTCTTTGCCTTTGTTTGACAAACCTCAACCTAAGGACTCCACTTTCAGGCCCCCGACTGTCAGAACTGGTGTAGGACTGGGAGACAGGCCTGGGACAGGCTGCTGCGGTGCCCAACGCTCCCACTGTCGCTGCCCTCACCTTATGCACCGAAGCCCCCAAGCTCGCCAGCACAGACAGCACCTCAATGTCCACCTTTCGTGTGTATGTCTGCCCTGTGATGATGAAGGCCCTGGAAATAAACAGAAAAGAAACTTATATTCACAATGCAGGGCTGGGGATATAGCTCAGTGGCATAGCACCTGCCTAGTAAGTGCAAGGTCCTAAGTTCTATTCCCAGTACAAGAAAAAAAAAAAAAAAAAAAAAAAAAACCAACACGTTACAATGCAATTGTCAATGCTCAGTTACCCTTGGAACAAACTGTTGCTCTATATCCCTTTTTCTCTTCCCCAGGAAGCTTTTCTGATCTGAGGAGGAAAGATGGTGTTGTGTGCCCACATCCTCCCACAGCTCGATGTAAATGCCTGGCAGAAACCGTGGTGCAGCCTGATAGACCTTAGAGGAAATGGTCAGATTCAGACTAACCCACTGGAGGCCCTCAGGAAAAACAAAAACAGCGACATGGGTAAGGCAATTCATTTTGGTACATTGTAAGAAAACAGAATCTAGGGCTGAGAACAGCTCAAGGATAAAACAATAAAAGATAATCTA
>PVJX010007372.1:38389-71554 GCA_004027295.1 Dolichotis patagonum | reverse complement strand
GGAAGGGAAGGGAAGGGGAGGGAAGGGAAGGGAAGGGAAGGGAGCAGAGAAGTTAGTGAACTCTTAGGATGATTATGAAAATCAAATGTGCTAATGGTTGGGGAATGACTTTAGAATTATTATGATTCTGTTAAATTCTACTGCCTTTTGCAGTGTTAAGCATAGCCTGTAATTGCTTCCCTGTGATTCTTTTTGCACATGGAAGCATTTCATTCCATTGATAAGAGAGCATCATTAGTTCCATGGGGTGCTCTGCCTTCTGTAAGAAGTTGTATTCCAACATTGGCAGCCCTAACTACAATGCTGAGAAAGTTTGGATATAAATTTCACTCCAAAGCTTTACTTTTTAAATGAGATTAAAGATTTCTCCCTTTCTCTTTAAAAATCTGCAATTATATCCCTCCAGCAGTTCTGCTATGACCTTTCTTTGTTTAGGTCATACAGTTTTCACTAGTCATAAAATGATATGCTGAAAGTGAATCAAGATAAATAACCTTCAGAAAATATTCTAAATATCTTCAATTGCCTACCTACAAAATAGTTGGTTGGGTTCTCTTATTACAATGTAAGAGAATAGACTGAAGAGAGAAGATGGTGAATTTTGACTGTTCTTTTAGGTTCTGTCTCCATCTCCATATTCGTTATTTTTTTTAAGCAGTGTGAAAGACTGGGTTATAACGTTATATGACCTAATAAAATGATTTACAACTTAGTAGTAAGATGACAGCATACTGAATTATGTGATTAAGTACACGTAGTTCACATAATGTGATGGGGTGCTAGACTAGGAACCATGTAGCGTGGCTCACTGGGTGGGTGTGTGAACATGCTTTTCTCCTCTGAGAAAACACCTTCATTCTTCTGAATACAAGTTGAAAAGTAAACTTGGAAGTTCTTTTACAAAACCTTCTAGTTATAGACTCTATTGTGTACATTGATTGACTGTCAGGATTGGGAAATTATTTTAAAGCTTCAACGAATAATTTAAGATGTATCTGGGAGTCAACTTACATCATTAATAATTTATAGACACAATTATCCTTAAAAGGACTGTGATTCTATTGGAAAGGCCATCTAAGTAAAGCCTCTATAATAGCAGTGATTTTATACACCTCCATTCAGGGAACATTTTGCAATGTCTGGCAATAATTTTCTATCACAAGTGAGATGGGAGGGATGCTACTGGCATCTAGTGAGTGGAGACCAGAGATGCTACTAGCGTATCTTAAACTGCTCGAGGCAGCCTACCTATCATCTCAATTGGCCCTGCCCTGCCAGAAGTTAGTCTTCAAATGTCAGTACATACTCAGTGCTGCTGAGGCTGAGAATCTCTGTGACAGACAGAAGATAGAAACTCAGACTCTGCAACTTTTTTGTACCATTGGAATGAGGCATACTTAAAGAGTTTGGCGTTGATGAGGGACATGAGAAATATGAAGAATAATAAGGTAGTTCTAAAAATCATGTCCTTGACTCTGATGACATTTAATTCCCAAAATTCTAGTGGATTAGTCGAGAATTGTGTCTGGTGAAAATACTGATTTCTAGATCCTCAGAATTTCCAGGTGTAGAAATATCCGTGTGCTCATTATATGAAATATCATCTACTAGCAGTGAACCACATGTAGAGTTGCTTTTTTGCTTTAGTTTTATTAGTTGGTAAAATTTTTCCCTTGAGTCTTTATAATGTCATTCTAATGAGGAATACTAGTTAGCATACCAAATGCCACTGTCTTTTTTTAAAAAAAATATTCTTAAAAATATCTTCTTTAATTTGGCTTGGATGAACTGCCTAATTGAACCATGTGTCAAATAATTTTCAATTCTCTTAAACTCTTTGACCATCTGGTTAATTTATAGCTCCTGAAAACGATAATCAGATTTTTAAATTTCCCTTAAGGGGTTGCAAGAGGGGAGAAGATACACAGTAGTCTCCAAAATTACAGTTAGGTAATTGGTGGAGTAAATGATTAAGGACAATGTCATTAATGGGAGAAACTAATTTGCAAGTTTAATGATTGTTTCCTCTTCAATTTCAGATATATAAATACATATATATATGCAAATATGGTTTTGCATAATGTGACATACATTCGTATATTGATATATATGAGTAATGTATGGATAAAAAAGGTCTAATAATTAAAACATAATCAACATATTTTATTGCATCCCCTGTTCATCATTGTTTTTACAGGGCTACAAAGTTTGAAATGGGTAGCTAAGAGAAAATATTTCTACTGGAGTCATCTAAGTAGTGTCTGTAGATAATGGCATGGTGCCAATGTGAATCTTCTGGTTTTGATACTGGAATATGTTTATGGAAAATTGAGTTATCATTCACAAAAGCTGTGTGAAGAGTACAGAGGGACTCAATTATTTCTACAATTATTTTTATATCTAAAATAAAATGTTAAAAGCAATCAAATCTGTTAGGATGGTCTTCTTGCTTTCAATGGTAGCATTTGGTGAATAATCTTGAAAAAGGAGTATGGTCTGTGGTTTTGTTGGAAAGTATAAAAATGCTCCCATATACACTATGCATTTCCCATCCTCAGCTATAAAACACTAATCATATGTTGTGTATATGTTAATTAATGACAGTATTTTCTAGAAATAGTAACGCCTTTTATATAAACTGATTGATCTGTAACATAGAATAATGTGGAAATAGCACGTCTCTAGCTAGTGGATGTTCATAAAGTGAACATGCTTTTGAAACTAGCACCCAGATCAGGAACCAGAATATGACTAATACCCAGGGCTCCTCTCCCAACCCATCCATTCCCTTTCTGGTCGTAACTGGCTCCCACCTCCCTAAAGGTTAACAATAGCTTGAATTCTAGTATCTTATCACAGAGTAGCATTGCTTGTTTCTGACTCTGGCAAAGTGAGAGTGCATACAACTCCAACTTTTTGCCTGGTGAATGGTATTGGATCAGCATCTGCTGGCTGCTCAGCTGTGCCAGGTGAGCTAAACCAAAGCCGAGCTGAGTACACCCGATTTTCTTTAGTTTTATAACACATTTGTGAGTTCAGATTGTCATTACAAGATAAAAGTAATAGCTTTTATTCAGATAAAAGTGAAGGCTTTTCTGCATGGTGATCAAAAAGTCAGTATTGTATTTTTTTAATGAGTTCCTTAGACAAGTACATTTCAAAATCTGTGAACAACAGGCTCCCTTGACAATCTGTTAAAACTCAGATATTTGCAAAGTATGACTGAAGTTCAGTCAGTTGCAGAATCTACATTTCTTCCAAACTGCTGCTGGTGCTGAGGTTGAGCACATTTTGAGTGGCCCTCATGTGTCTATTTTCTTATTATTAGGGCAGCAATGTGTGGCAGTTGATGACAGAGACTATGGAACTAGATTACAGAGACAGAACCTTGATTTGCCATGTTTCTTTGGACTTTGAACACATTTCCCCACCTTTCTTTGCCTCAACTGACACATCTGTTCAATGGAGAATATGATAGTATGGTTTTGTGAGGATTAAGTAATATAATATGTGGAAACTGCTTCCAAAAGTGCCTGTCATAAGACAAAACAGTCAGTAAATGTCATCATCATTGTTTAATGATTAGGCATTGGGAATTTTTTTGTCAATAATGACATTGAATTACAGTCACATGGCCTTCCAAATATGTATTTTTTTTCTAGAAGTGTGAAGGGAATAATGTTGGCGTTTGCACTTGGGTGGGCATTGTGAAGGCACTGACCAGTCAGATAGCTGCTGTAAAATCCGGGGTCCAGGAAGTAGCATGGTGATGATTGGAAATCCTTAAGTGTAACTGAGTGCAGACTGTGAAATCTGAGTAGCACCTGGTGAAATGACTATGGTGGTGGGGTCTAAAATGACTTCTGGAATGGAAACTTTGCTTTACTTATAAAGTGATGGGAAACTTTTGAACCATCACCTATTTATGAGCATATATAACAGTTCATAGCTAGTAATGATTAGCTAGCATGTGAGGGAATAACTCAAGGTGGAAAATAAATTCTGTCAGTTTCTTACACTAGGGAGACAATATGGTATTTGCACGTGTAAGTTTGATTTATTTCACTTATGAATATGGTCTCATGTCATGCCAATTTACTTATAAAAGTATCCAAAATCTACAATAAATATTGTATAAGGATGAGAAATTGTTCAGAAAGAAAAAGTAACTGAGAAGGGGGAAAGGAGCAAAGAAGGAAGGGAAAAAGAAAAAGACATTAATTTGTATATATAAACATAAGATAGCAAAAATGATCATACTGCTAATTGTATTAGTTCTTGGAAAAGAACAGTTAATACTCATAAGATCAGATCAATTTTACCTGTCTATATCTGGTAATCTAGGCAACCCTTTTGAAGGTAACAGCATGCAGTATTACAACCATTGTTAAATTCCTATCATCTTGTTTTGAAAACCTGTACTGTTACTGTTTTGGGTTTGTTGTTGTGTTGTTGTTTGTCTCTTTTGCTTTTTGTTTTTCTTTTCTGTGATTTTTTTCTCTTAAATAAATTTTTAAAAAGGAAAATAAATTCTGCAACCAAAGATAGCTTTTAAAGAAAACACAATTCTTGTTTAATACTGTAGCTTGAGAAGAAAAAGATGCCTGTCATTTTAGTTGCCAGTGCGACTGTTGTACCCATTCAGTCACTTAAGAAATTCCAGGTCCTACCCCCTAGCAATTTTGATCTTATTAATTCTCAATAAAGATGCTTTGACAAGATTATTCCAGAATTAGAAAATGAAAATGACATAAATAATATTCTATGAAAATGTAGTATATAATCATATGCTGTGCCAAGATGATAGCGCCATTTTAGTTTATTGAAGTTTCTGGTTCCTTGCAGTGCCTTATTACTGGGGGTGATATTTCAGTAGAAGCACACTAGACTATATAGCACCAGTTATTAAGGATATTTTTCCTGTTTAGCTCTTCAGTGCCTGTGCCCTGCTGAGAACATGAAAATCTGTTTGTGGCTCTTTCATGTATCTATATAAGGAATTACTTTGGAAATATTTTCCTCTTTGTACTGAATTTACATCTCTGGGGATCAAAAATGTGTGTGATTTACTTTGCCTCTTTGACTAAAATGTATCTGTATTGTTTTTCATCCTCAACTTTGTTTACTTCCACAGAGACAATAACATTCTCATTTTGCTATACCAGTTTATGAAAGCTTTAGTGTCCTCATTATAGACTACTATGACATCAGACGATTTCATTCCTGTATTTACTCACTCTCTTGGTCATTTCTGTTTCATTCTTTCAACAAGTGTTGTGAGTGTTGTGAGTTTTTCTTGTACAGAAAAGGGAGCCACCTAGCATTGGATAATGTGAAGTCACATTTCCATGGGCCTGGGGATTCGTAAATGCCTCTACAATGTACTTTTTAAGATTGAAAAAAATGAGATTTTTACTTTGGCCAATGAAAAATTTAATGAGAACTGGAATCAGGCACAAATCCAGGTTTTGAGGAGTCAGAAGCTTTACTTTGAACAAATGCATGTTCATTCCTTACTTCTGTACAAAAGAGATAGTGCTGATAGAACAATAAAGCAAAGAAACAACCTGACTGAGTTTTATAGTTTATGCAAGGAGCCCAGTAATCCATTGAATGCAGCTGCCTTTCTTTTCATTCCTCCACCCCCACCCCAGGATTATTCTGGAGAGTTGCTAGAATAAAGGAGCTAGGAGGAGAAGGACCCAGTTTGTGGCTCTTCTGCCTTCTGTGGTGAGTACTATGCTTGTTCCATTTGGAACATAAAGATGGGCTCTGCTTTTCAGCAGATGAAATAGGTACATAAATAACCATAGCCCAAAATAGGATGCATTTGCTTTTTTAAGAGGCAGTGAGACATGGTGTTAATGAAACTCGGAAGAGGTAAGATTATTGCCAGTTGAGGAAATATGAGCTTTCATGGGAAAGGTAACATTTCAGTGTGACTTTGATTGATGGGTGACATTTGAAGATGTTGGAATGCAGTGAAATGGGATTTGAAGCAGAGGACTTAATGCAAACCCTGGAAGAAGGCTGGGTACAGGACAGTTCTATGTGGCAGAGATGCGGGGACAAAACAAATGATAGACACAGGAAAGGAATCTCCACCTTGGACAGTGGGCAGGGCTCTGTGGAGTTTTCCTTTTTATTGGGTGTCTAACGAGGAACCCATGAAAAATTTTGAGTTGGTAGTGATAGGACTTTTGAGGGAGATTGAAAGATACTTTAGGATGACCTGGAGATCAGTCTAGTTTAGAGTCTCACTTTATATAAGAATAAACTGGGGTCCAGACAAGGCAACTGCTTGTCAAGACCACAATGTAAGATGAGGTGTCAGTTTAGGTTTCCAAACACCAGACAATTTCCCTTCTTTCCACCAAGACAACATAGGGCAGGATCATTCTGTAGACCTATAACTTAGTTCACAAAAATGACGTTCATGCCTATATCCAGCAGGTGCAAAGGGGTACAATAAAGCTCTTTAATGGTTGGCTAAAAGCTTAGATATTTATTTGACCACAAGCATCATTTTCAAGTGATTTTTTTATGTAAAGTAACACTGTTGAATAGAGATATGTGAGGTACATTAGAAATGTAAACTTTTCTAGTAGCTTCATAAAGAAACTTTAAAGAAGTTAAATGACCTTTAGCAGCATATTTTATTTAACTCACTAGATCCAAAGCCTTAGCATTTCAACATGTAATTGAGGGAAGAAAAACTACTTCTTTTACCTTCCTAAATTCTCTGCTGAGGCCCCATAATAACAGACAAATTAATGGGAGAAAAGCATTGAATTATATTTGTTTTATGTGATGCAGGAATCTTCACAAGGAAGTAAAGACCCAAAGAGCAGAGTTAAACACTTACATAACGAATTGGGTGAAGAGTAATAAATTATGAAAACATGACAAGACAAAGGGGTTTGGGCTCAGGCAGTTCATGGTGGAAAAGTAATTAGGAAGATAACGGTTATTTTAAGAAGGTTTGTTTGTTTAGACTTTTCTCAGCCTTGACTTCCTGTCTCTGATTATAAGAATGTACTTTCTCCCTGGTACAGGGGTGGTATCTTTCATACTGGAGTTTTATCTTCTGATCGTGGAAGAAAAGAGAGGTGATCAGGGTGCCCTTGTTGAATCTGCTGTTGTTTTAGGTGCCTTTAACTCAGAGTAGCACTTATGCCAAAGTGGCATATTTTGAGATGACAACATTAAGATAATAACAAATTCTGGTAAGGCTGCAGGGAAAGAGGAAACCTACATTGTTGGTGGGAATGTAAACTAGTACAACCACTATAGAAATCAGCATGGAATTTTCTTAGTTAACTAAAACTAGAAATTCTGTTTGACCCAGCTACTCTGCTCCTAGGTATCTTTGTGAGTCAAAAGCCTCAGATTACAGTGATCCCTGCATACTAATGTTTATTATCAACATGACTTATAGCTAAATCTTGGAAACAGTATATAGGTCCATAAACAAATGAATGCATAAACAATGGAGTATTATTCTGCCATAAAGAAGGATAAATGAGTCATCATAGGAAAATGAATGCACCTTGATATCATAAAGTTAAGTGAAATGAATCATTTGTACTTAAATATCACATAGTTTCTTTTATAGAGAAACTCAAAATATAAATAAAGAGCAAAATAAAAGACAATAAATGTAGGGAGATCTTTTTCAAATTGAACAGGATCAAGAGATGGAGGGAGTGGAAGGAAGGAGGGGGAAAAGAGATGAAAAAATTAATTGAGATGTGTTATGTGCATATACCAACTTACTGTCGTGAATGTAATCATTATGTGATACAAACATGTGCCAATAAAAAATAAAACTGAAAAAGGTTTTTGTCTTCATGACTCCTAGAGAAATTTTTTTAAAAGTAGTGTTTGCATGGAAGATGGTATCTTTCCTCAATAATATTTTTCCATCTAAAATTCAGGTCTCAATAGTAAAAAAGAGTCCAAAAAAGTACTAACCCTGGTTCTTTGACAGGAAATGCCAGGAAATGATTGTAGCACTGATTTGATTTTCATCCATTTCAGCTGATTCTTTTGGTCCCGTATGTTCGAGCCACCTGTTCGCTGAATATTTTCTTTTCCCAACTGTTTTCTGCCTTTGTTTTGCTATTGAGAAAAGCAGATTCCAGCCATCTCTTATTCTGCTTACTGACTTATTAGACCCATTCAGTCTGAAAAGGTTTGTCACAAGCAACTTTTCCAAATCTAACTTCAAATTACTTTCTTAATGGGTACAGCCTACAGATGAATGATTGAAGGGAAAATGGAAATGGAGACAAAAGGAAGATGTGTGATTCTGATTGGAGCTGAGGTATGAGGTGAGGCATATTGTTAAACTACAGATGTAAACATGGTGAAGAACCCAACTGCAAGCATCTGGGCCTCTGAAAGGGCAGTGCTTCCTCTAGTTCCCATGGGGCAGGCTGGAAGTGCTGGCAGTTGGTGTCCCAGGTAGCTGTCCTCAGCTAATGACTGAGGAAGTTAAAGAGTAAATACCTCACCTCCCTTACTCTCCAGGGAAGCAATCCTGAAGCATGCTGTATGTGTTCTCCCTGAAGCTTTGGCAGGACCGCGCTCTAGTTGCCCACAGTAGTCCTTTGCTTATGCACCTTCCTTTTAATGCCTTTCCTCCCATCTCTTTTGGAGTTCCCTCTTGGAACTCCAAAGGAAACTATTTTTACTGTGCTCATTGCCTTGGGTTAGCTTCCAGTAAAGCCAGCCTAAGAGGTCTGCCCTTTCCAGCAGTGCTTCGAAGTCAGCTGTGTGCGTGACTACTATAATGGATGAGATACAGCCCTTGCTGAAATTCCCCACTGTGACATTCAGAATTAAATACCTTTTCTCTTAATTCCTTCTTTGGCCAAAAGAACCCAAGAATGTACCCAACATCCTTCTTGGTAGACCCAACCCTTTCGTTTGCCTTTGCCTGGGTAACCTCTACTCTACTCCATTCTCTGGCTCATGGTAGCACAATATTTGCCGTCTTCCAATATACATGGGCAATGTTAGGCTTCCTAGGCTGTGCTTCTTGAAGACAAGAATGATGTCTGCGTTCAGGTAGTACAGTGCTTTTTGAGCTTTCAAAAAGGGTGACCTTGGTCTTCATTTCTTAGAGACCTCTTAGTATTGGGCCCATATTAGCCACACCTAGCCAAGTACCCTTGAGACTGAGGCAGGGGACACTTCACGTTGCATCTCCTCCAACATCCAGACTTCCTTTTGGACATCAGCCCTTCACTTTTCCACGTGACAATATAGCTCGGCCCAGGGCTGTTCCACCATGTTGGTGGATTTCACTTTTGCACATCTCAATTTACTCAAGAGTCAAATATCCTATTATTCTTTTTTCCAAATGGCTCCCATGCTTCCCTATGAAGCTTGCAAAGTCAGCAGAATGTGACTGCCCAGGGAAGAGACTAAACAGAAACAGGCTTCTGAGGCTCAAACCCCAAGTCTCTCTGTGTATCCCTGTTCCTTTATTTATGAATAGGGATGACAATATAACCTTGCTGTATAAATTTGGTGGGAAGATTAAATGAGTTTATATATGAAAATGTGTATAATATTGGGTACAATGTTGGTTTGTTATCTAATAAGTTTGTGGACTCACGGTAGTACACACACAGTTGAATCTCAAACACACTAGCTTATAACCTGGTACTAAAGCCTTCATTGGTCAGATTTCTATTATACTTTTGTTTATAATGCTACATATTTTGTAAGACTGCTTTAAAAAGATAATCAAACCAATTATGAAAGCAAATCAAAGCTGTCTGAGCAAACAGATCTCTGATAGAAATGTATCTTTACTTGATGTTTCTCTCATTGTGAAACTCCTCACCTTTTCCCTGACCTTCATGGTGCCTGCTTAAGGGCCCACTGAAGTCATAGATTTAAGAAACTAGAGGCCCAGATCCAGGTGAGTGGGTATGAATAGATAGCTTACTCAAGTATCTGCATAAGGCATGGGGCTGAAGTCCCCTACTACTTTTAATTCTTTTAAATACCGAAGAAAAACCTGAACTTTTAGGTAAACTCAAGTTTTAGCATGTAATTGTCCTAGTTACTTTTCTCTCATTGCTGGGACAAAGTACCTAACACCCAAATTAAAGAGAGAAATGTTTATTTAGCTCAGATTGTAGAGATTTCATGCAATAATCAGCTGGTTCTGAAGCAGGGTGATGTGGCAAAGGGGCAACAGTTCATGTGGCAGAAGACAGCAAAAGCAACAAGACCAAAGGGAGGAGCAAGCCTCTTTCCCTCTGTTATACTGTATGCAGGCTACCCACCCTGGAGCAGATGTAAGACTCACATCTATTAATCCCAGTACTAGACAATTAAACAATCACAAACTGTAGACTCAGCTGCCTCCAAAAAACCTGCCCACCATGACCACATGAAGCTTTGGGGGGACATCCAGACACAAACTATAACAGCAATATTAATATATTTGTCAGCTTTCTTTCACTATAGCTGCAAAACATAATTTTTAATATTTTTTTACAGATAAAAGGGTATGCATAGGTAAAAAAAAATGTATCTTGGAGCAACAGAAGGTGGAGTATGGTAGGTCAAAGCAAAAGTTTACTTAAAAACTACCTTTAAACCAACCCCATTTTATTGTTTTGGATTCTTGAACTGCCCTTGGCTAGGCTGGTGCAGGACAAGAGCATTAGGGTGCCTTATTAAAAACTGAAGATAATGGGTTCATCCCTGGGCAAAGTGCACTCTTGTTAGAGCTTCTTTCTTGGTCTGTATCAACCAGCTTGCCTTTGTCAGGGCCACACAGACTTTGGGATTAACTAGTGGAAGGCAAATGAGTACTGAGCATCAGGATAAGTCAGCAGGGGTGAAGCCCAGAAATTTCAAGCAAATCGGTGTTCATACCTATACCATTTGTGCCCATTAGCTACAAGTGGCTACTGGATTTAAATCTACCTTAATTAAAATTGAATGCAATTAAAAGCTCGATTCCTGAGCTACAGTAGCCGCATTTCAAATGCTCAATAGCTGTCACTGCAGAAAGTTCCATTGGGCAGCATTGGTCTATGCTGTATTAAAAGCTTGTTTCACATCATTGGCTTTGCACTTTCCCAGAAGCAAAATCTTAAATTACAGACCCCTCAGTGAAGACTCACTTAGCCTTCAAATCCATTTCTGCTACTGGCAAAGCTGCCCTTGCAAAGACCCATCTGGTGCTGTGAAGACCAAGTGTTTGAGGAGAAGGCCAAGTGGAGAACCTGGTGGGCGGGCCTGCTTGAACGAAAAGATAAGAATGATTTGCAATTAGTTCCGTAGCTATTTCTCTGTGAGTGTTTTTCAAGTCCTTTAGATCAGTTTGTTCTTGTGGGAAAATTAAGCATGTTTTCAGAGATCTTGTTTGTGTCATTGAACTAATGAACACAAGCTTCGTAGTACAGAGATATAATTTAGCTTAGAGAGGTCAACCGGTGACATGTATTAAATTGGTGGGCTCTAGTTAATGAGGTTTTGGTACAACTATCATTTTCTCTAATAAATATTTTGTTTGTCATGTTTTAAGAGTATGAATTGCCTGGAACTAAAATATGTCATTAGATTTCTCTGTAACTATGTGGACCATCTTCTTTTGCACTTTGCTAATTGTTTTCTCATTGATTTACTGGACTGCTGAAAAAGAAATGATGAATTACACCCTAGAAGGTCCACAAGCTCACATTAACATTTGAATGGCTTTAGGACTTTTGTTCTTATTTTTTAACATAAATTTAGACAGTTCTGAAAAAAAAATCTGTTTGGATGGAAACAAATGATTAGAAACCTGTGTGGCATGGCTACTTCGGGAAGTCTCTCTTGACATTCTTTGTGCCAGCAGATTCCCCAAACTGTATACTGAGCTACCAAATCCAGGGTGTCATGAACTGTGATGAAAGGTCTTTAGAGAAAAATAAATCCTACGGGCAAGAGACATGGTCAACACTGCATCTCAAAGCAGTATAAGTTCTGATAAGTACTCCAAGAAATGAATCTGTGGAAGATGAGCCTACACACTATTTCTCACTACCCTTTTGTTATTGTTATTTTGGATCAACTTTGTGTTTGTTTGTTTGTTTTAGTGACTAGCTATTATGATGGAACAATATGTTAGTGTTCGTTCTTAACACTTCAAGCAAATATAATAAGGGATTCAAGAAAAATGAATTGGCTTCTCCTTCTGTTTACCAGCTTGCCCTAAAGTAGGAACCCTCAGATTAGAAACTTCATTTTGTATAAACCATTTCTTCTGTCATGTACCCTGATAACAGATTGGCTTGCTATTCCACCCTTCTTCCACCCCTCTTCTCTTCTCAACTGCTTCAACTCCAAGGTCCCAACATTCTCTAAGTAGGTCTGGTTCAGGGAGTTATTAGGACAAGAGGACTTCCTTTTGTAATTTGACCAAATTTGAGGCAGTTAAGACCTGAATTATAGAAAAGACCATGCTTATAGGCAGGAATTGAGAAAGTCAAACAGGAACACACACACACACACACACACACACACACACACACACCATTAGCCAGATAGTGAGGCTTCTAGGGCAAAGGTTCAGTTTACAACAGCAGGACCCAAGCATTTTGTACTTGCCTGGGAGTCCTTCCTCATGCCTAAGGATTTTGAACATGCACAGTAGCCACAATACAGCTCTTAAGTTCCCCTTATCACCCCAACCCTCAGAATGTGTGGAAAGATGGATTCTGACATCTGTGTACTGTGTTACATTTCATCTTGCTGGATTTAGCTAAACTTTCCTGGATGTTAGAAACTTTAATGGCAGCTTGGGGAAAGAGCTCTCAAGATAGCCTGTTTTCTCACTCTGGTTCTGCCTCTCAGGATCTACAGGAAACTAGCAAATTTAAAAATTCCTCTATGACTCAGTTTTGCTTTCTATGAAATGGGGAAAACAATGTGATCTTTTCATAAGAGTACTTCAAAAGTTGATTGTATAAAATACTCAGAAACGTGCATGGTACATAGTAAATAATCAGTGAGCACACCAGCTGTTATTATTTCAAGCTTGACCTTTAATCAATGTGTTATGCAACTCTTCCAGTTTTGTGTCCTCTATAAACTGAATCAGATTTCTATCTACATCTCCATACAAATCAGAGAAACATAGCATGAAAGCAAACCATCTATCACTCAAGATTCTTTCCCCAATGCAGAGGAAGTGGTTCCGTTTTGGAACACTTGCCTAGCATGTAGGAGTCCCTGCATTTCATCTCCAATGTGGCAAAATAAAGACCTATTTATTGCACAACACCTTTTGAGCGTGTGCATTCATTTAGTTAGAAATGGTCTCACTGTATTTCTTCAGTCACACATGGCTCCATTTGTTGTCAAGGAGAATTTGTTTTTCAAATGTTTGCTTTCTAACCAAGACCAACATCAGCTCTCAAAATGTTTGTTCAGTGGTTCTTGTGGTGAGGCAGCCTTGACTGTCAGAATCACCTGGGGGAGATCTTGTAACAATCTTATCATTTCATCATTTTATGTTTGAGATATAGTACAAGAGATTAAGATGTAGAAAGAATGAGATGAACAAACACATAAACTGCATGATACAAAGAGGAAACTTGGGAAGCTAATTTGATTGAGTGTGTGTGTGTGTGTGTGTGTCTGTCTGTCTGTCTCTGTGTGTATATGTGTATGTGTGTGTGTGTGTGTGTGTGTATGTCTGTGTGTGTCTGTGTGTGTACCTTGAATGTTTCATATAGACAGGGACAGGGAAAAAGTGTCAAGCAAATTGGAGAGTGTAGAGGGAGCTCCACTTAGCCGTAACAGGAGGTCAGGCTAAATTGTTCTTTAGGCAGTTGGTGACCCAAATCTTTGAAGCAAGAAATCCTCTAGTTCAATTCTGGAGAGAGATTGTAGAAAAGCATCTGAATAGTCACTTGGTTTTTATTTGTCCACCCCATGGCATTTTAGTCTGGTGTGCTTCTTATAGGAGTCTATCATTCAGCAGCCAAAATTCCAGGTAGATCTGAAGACTAACTATACCGAATGAACTTAAGAAAGTTAACTGTCATGCAAATCATTACATGCACTCACATTTAGGACAATTCTGTGGATAAGCAAACCTGAAACAGTAAATTTTGTGGTTTGGCCTTCATGCTCAATAGTGATGTAAATAGATAAACACATAAAACTTTTCCTTTTAGCCAAGCACCTTGTGACATGTCTCATTTCTACTAAACCAGCTATTTGCAGGGAACACTTAGCTCATTTCTTTATTATTGGTTCTTTTCATTTATTTGCATGAGAAAAATGCACTTTATGTACATGTATGTATCTAGTAAAGAAGAGAACATAGCTAATGATGAAACTGTAATGTATTTTTAAAGGTAACAGAGAGAGAGAGAGAGACAGAGAGAGACAGAGAGAGAGAGACTGAGATTCAGACACACAACTATATGGCAGATATATTTGAAGGAGATTTGCATTCTAGAAAGATTCTGGGTTTTGTGCAAAAGTCTTGTCATCATTTTCCTCTTAATCTTGGACCCCGCATATATAAAATTGCTCATTGTAAGTGCAACCTAGTTTTCTCATCTATCATATGAACAGGACCCCCATTATGATATGAATGGTTTTGGCCAGTCCACCATTGCACTAGAAAATGAGGAAATGAGGCACTGAATTACATGATCTGAAAGATCCCTTTGAACTCTATCATTTCTGCTGTGCCTTAATGAGATTTATAAAGCATATACTTAAGTTTCTGAGCAAGCTTCATGGATTATAGTGCCATTTGTGATTGGCAGAACTTTGGAATACTCACAAGAACTCTTCTGCTTCTTTCTATTTTTAATTTTGAAAAGTTTCTTTTGGTTTCAGCTTTGAAAATTTGCTTATGGAGTTATGATTGACACCGGAGAATGTGTCACTATGTAATCACTGTCTAGAGTGAGTAGATAAGGAGGCTAAAGCATGTGGGGATTTAAGAAACTTGACTACATAACATTTTGATGTCCTCTGAAAAATGAAGGAAAAACCCATTGATTTTTTTCTTATAGTAAATTCAGAAAATGATGCAACTACTTGGCACACTACACAGGTAGAGTTTACCTGATTTTCATAACTTCTGTCTGCATGGCAATCACTCTGTCTGGAGGCATCTGTTCTGACTTGGCTCAAGTCAAGAACACTTGGGTTACTTTCATCACGTATCTCTGTTGATCCACAGCTGAAGCAGCATGGGAGAGAAAGTCCACCCATTCATTTGGCCATTCCACATTTGTCATTTACCCAATGGCTGGTGTTTTCTCCACACTCTCTAGGTGCTAGGAACCCAGTGATGAATGACAAGGCAAGACCACAGATTTCCCTTTAGAAGATGATTGTGTTGAGGGTGGAGGAACTGAGAGAAGACAAGTAATTAGGCAATTTTAAAGTTAAAGGAAGACTGCTATAATATGGAACATTTGAGAGGGATAGTTAGCCAGGTCCTGGTGAGTCAGGAGGCTTCCTTCTTTCCTGTGCAACTAGTGACAAAAGGTACATCCCAAAGCCCAAGAAGGGGTTGTGCTCAGCAGGGGTGCTCTTGGGAGTTAAAAGTAGGATTAGCCTCCCAGATGAAGAAAAGGCTGGGCAAGGGATGCCAGGATTAGGAGACAAACGTGACCATAGCCCATCTTGAAGCCTTGGCAGAAAGCAGAGATTGGCAGCTAGAGGCAAGGCTGGAGGCCAATCAGTAAGGACTTAGTGTGCATGTTAAGAAGCATGAATGCTACTTGGATAGCAAAGAGGTACCACTAGGGGGCCTTTAACACAGAAAGTACCCTTATTAGATTTGGCATTAAGTCTTGGGAGAAGCAGATGAAGTGTTTAGTTTGTTGAGTCATTGCAGGCATTGGACAGATGTGTTTGTTGATGGTCTGAGTTCTTTGGTATGAAGAGGCCGAAAAGGTACGTTAAAGAACATCTACAGGCATGTATTGGGATGAAGATTTAAAGATAATACTTTACTGCTAAATAATAACAAGTATTACATCATTTCAGATATTTAGATGCTAGTGAGGAGTAGCCAATTAGTGTGACTGATAGTAAAGTCAAAGACTTCTACTATCTCTAGTATTAGAAGTGTGGATATTAGTAGTGGTGGTGGTCAGTGGTGTTAGTGCTCTGGTTTCTCTGCTGGGCATTTTTCTGACTTATGAGTGTAGGTGAGTGCCCGGAATGAACAACAGGCCTGTGATGACATCCAGAGTCAGGCAGAAGGTGGGCGGGCTTCTCTTCCTGTCTCTCTTCTCATTGAATTAAATCTTTTCCTCACTTCTCTTTAGGCTTTTTCTAGCATCTCTTTGGCCACTATGAAATCACAAACTCATGGAAGGAGGGAAAGTGTTACTGTGACTGATTTAGACTCTTTATGATGCTCTGGTTTTGTCTTCACATCGTATAAATCTTTTGCCTTTTTTGGACTCTTTATGATACACAAACTGAGTACAATGCCACTCAAACTCTGAACAAAATTCAAGTTCTATTAACATGGAAGAACGGGAATTTGGCTATGGTTATGTCATCCAACAGAGTGTTCCAAAACTATTACCATACTCAACCAGAAAAGTGGGAGTACCTTACAAAGGAGCTACTATTAAAAGCCTAAGAGAAAATATTGTCTAACAACAAACATCTCTATCCAAATGGTTTTTTAATAGCGGTCCTTGGGCATCTTGGCTGGGGTTTTGTTTTGCTGACCTTAGATGACTGTGAAATTGTAGAGATGTACGAAGTTTCCTAGTACCCAAAGGAAGAACAGGAAAGCTCTACTGTCCTGGAAAAATTTTACTGCCTATTTTCCAAATTCATCTTAGCATTTCAGTTGTGTGCAGAACATCTGTGCTTTGTTTCTTTATAATTCCTCTTTGCCAAGACATAGCAATTCCAGTTTATTCCAGACCAGTTTTCTTTTGTAGAATAGGCTCTGCTCTATTATTTGTCTTGTAAAAGTATTAGATTTTAATGGGATTGAATAATTGAACAGTATTTGTCCCTCCATTTTTAATTTTTAAAATTTTTATTAGTATATGTGTGCAGTACATAATGATTACATTTATCATGGGGAGTTGGTTCATACATACAGCACATCGGAATTCTTTTTGTGTTTCGTTCCGCCACCTCCTCCCCACTCCCTTGTCCTTCCATTTAAAAAGAGTGGTTTGATCATTTACTAATTAAATAATTTCATTTATACATATTGAAATTTGGCTAGGCCTCAATCTTGAAGGAAGTGTGGATGCATGGACATTGGCCAGCAAAGCACAGGTTTTCTGGCTCTGAGGTCAAGATGTACAGTTTCTAACCATGTGGACTGTTGAGCTAACCCCAGGTGCTGCCTCGCAGGTGTGCTGTTGGGAGATGTGCTGATTCAGTTCACTGCTAGCAGGGCCTGAAAACGCATATTTTTACATTGTGGATTATTTATTTTCCGTTTCCTGAGTACATCAGTTGGATAGGAGAGTCGGTGATTTGCTCTTTATTGCATCTCTTTTTTTGTGTGTTTACATGATGTTCTAATCTTTAGACCTGTGCAGCTCTACACTTGGGTCACTAGCCCACATGTAGCTGTTGAAATGATATTTTGATTAACAATTCTAAGTGGGATTTAAAATTGCATTCCTCTTTTGCACTAGCCTCATCTCTGTACTCAAAGATCCATCCGTAGCCAGTGGCCAGCACACTGGGCTCTGCAGGGAGAACACATTTCTCCTCATTGGGAAAAGTGCTGTTCCAGTCTCTTGCTAATCTTGCCTATTTAAACTTCTATTTGCTTGGATGCAAACTGATGAGGGTGAAGGTTGTTTCTGATGTGGGTCATCATAACTTCCAAGCCTATACTTCATATTGGAACAGAAAAGAAGGAAAATCTCAGCACGCGAGAAAAGAGAAGCCTCATCCTCTGCAAGTCCCATGTCTTCTTGCAAGTGTGGTAGCTTTGGGCCCAGACCTAGCTATGACATCCAAATAAATAGACTACTTCCTGAGAGGGTTCTAAAATCAGTCTGCACAGTGGGTCCATTGGAAGGAAACCCTGTCATTAGGTTGGATGCTGCAGTGTGAGAAGGCAGGAGCAAATGCCAGGACACATTTTAGGGCAGTCCTCTGGTTAAACGGAGAAGAAACTTTCCCCAGAGCCAGCTACCTTGCATGGCCATTGTCCTGCATGTCCGGGGTTCCACTTCTTCACTGTAGCCAGTGTATGCCCAGATGTGGAGGCTGCTTGGAACAGGCAACAGACAGCAGTTCCTCCCCCAAAACAATCAAGTGGATCTCTTTATTCACATTAGCAAAAAGGAGTTATCACATACTGGTTTTGTGTTATACAGGAGCACAGATAATGAGGAACTTACTGACTTCCTGATTTAATCTCATCTTCACTCTAAAAACAATCCAGCCAGTGGCTCAAGACTTAAATTTTGTTGGAGTAGCAAGATGTATGTGCACCTTACAGGACCTGCTTAATGTAATCTTTTGCTTGATTCTACCCATTCTGATACCCATCTTCCTCTATACACATGCATGACTATAGATAGCCTTATATTTCACAGAGAAATAGAAGTAGTAGGCCAAAAGTTCCCTTAAGCACATCAAGATGGACTTCTTACTTTGTTATGAATTGTTTTAGAAGCCTGTTTTTCATAGTACTACCCCTTCCAAGGTACTAGGTTCTTTTCCCTTTTTCTCCTGACTTTAATTACCACTTCTCTTTCCAAACATATAATCTTTCTACCTTCCTGGCTGTAGCTCCATGGTCATATAACATATTGAAGTTCTCCTTTGGATTAAATAAATAGACCTTTAGTGCTCGCTTCGGCAGCACATATAGTAAAATTGGAACAATATAGAGAAGGTTAGCATGGCCCCTGCGCAAGGATGACATGCAAATTCGTGAAGCATTCCATATTTTTTGGAGTACTACTCAGCTATAAAGAATGACCACATTGAGATATTTATAAATAAATGGACATGACTTGAGGCCATACTCATAAGCAAAATAAACCAGACTCACATGTGTAAATACTGTATAGTCTCCCTAGTATGAGAGTTGATAAGAGTATATAAGATTTTATGGTAAGCATGAGTCCCCATCTCATAGCTTTGAAGCCATTCAATATTTTCATTCATCAGTTGGAATGGTTTTATTCTGTTTTGTTTGACTATATCGTGCATGATGGTATGAGCAGCTGTTTTGAAGAAAACAAAACATTATGACAGCTATTGCTGATTTAATATCATCCTTCTTAGAAGTCCTACCAGGCTTCTATTCTCCTATTTCCATTGATTCTATCTATCACATTGTGTCTTATTGGAATTTGAATATGTGTGATAGTATAAACAAAATTTTTTATTGAAAATGAGATATTATAGTACCCATTGATCATTCTCTGTTATTCGGTTCAGAATGCCCTGTAATTCTTTCACTCTTTGAATGGTTGTATACTATTTTGTTATGTTTGATATTATTGTATTTGAAACTATGCTCAACTATAGCAGAGAAAGAGATATTGTGATAGCTACTGTTAATGTCTGGTTGTTTTAATGTAAAGTACTGTGTTGCCTATGTTGTCCTGTTCTGATCTGCTCTGTTCTGCCCTCTTTTGTTTTATTCTCTATAAAATAAAATTAAAAATAAATAAATAAATAGACTTTTATAGTCTCCCATTTCTCTTGCTATCAGCTCTCTTTTGAATGGTTCCCTAGAAGGCTTCATTATTAAGTCCAAAGACCAGTTTTGATCTTCATTATACATCTCTATAATACTTTTAATTACCATTTTTTTACTTCTTGAGTCTTTCTTCTTTGGTTTCTAGTTTTTGACTTTATCTAAATTTTCCTTTGACTCATCTTTCTTCACTGGATCTTCCATGTCTATTAAACATCATGATTCCTCAAGGGTTGTTCTTCATAATCCATTCTAGCTTTGGGATCTTATCTGACTTCATGGCTTTAAATGTCACTTCTATACAAATTGCTCTCAAATCTTTGGCACTGGATTCTCTTCAAGTCTCCATATCTGCAATTCCTAAATATGGGACCTTGTCTACGTGGATATGCTACAGCAATATCAACTTTGTAATTACCAGATTCTACTAATGATCTTTCCTCCCAAACTACATCTTGTTTCTTGCATCTTTAACTCCATGATAGCAAAGTTCCAGAATCCTCTGCAGATATCACAGTCATTCTCATTGTTGTGTCCTTCCATCCCTCAGTCTCTGATCACTTCTTAGTTCTACCTTGGCCATGTGTCGCCAGTTCACAAGTCTAGTCTTTCTGCCTGATGGCATTCTCCATATAATTCTTCCTTTCTGAAGAGGTACGTTGCTTCCTACTCAGTGTTAATAAGAAAAAATTTGTCTTGATTCAGTTCATTGCCACATTACTGCAAGAGTAATTTTCCTAAACAATAACACTTGTTATTTCACTTTTCTGCCTGAAAACCACTTTTTGCTCTCTGTTGCCTAGGGAATAAAAATTCATATGTCTTTTCATGGCAAAATAAAAAGTTTTTTATGCTTTCCACACAATGACTAACAACACACCTGGGGTTGGACAAATTGGCTTTATTACCGATTTGCAGTGAGAGAGAACACATACCATGGGAATCAAGGGAAGTTTCAGGGAAAGTATTAGAAAAGACTTAGATTATGAGCTAGCATTAAATGATTTGGGGAAACTTCAAGGAAGCAGGACTTTGCTTTGGATTGGATACTTCAGGAAGTACTTTAGGAAATAAATGCTGCAATTACAGAAAAGGTTAACAAATTCATTCTATAAATCTTATCTATAAGGAGAAGAAATGAATCAAAGTTAAGGTTAATTAGTAAGAATGGAGCAGTCACTCATTTTGCCAGGCTAGAGAGATTTTGGGCCATTGTTGTGGTTTAGACAGTTTTCTTGATGGTTACATCGTGGTCTTATTTGTGCCTTCATCCATTATGAAAACAAAGTGGCCCTGTCTAGTGGTGCCGTTCAGTGAATGTGGTTGTTGTGGACAGAACATGTTGGCCCAGTTGTGAGGTCCTGTGTTTCTTGGATGTCAGGACCCACTTTCCTCTTCCTGCATTTTGATAGCTGATTCCCTTGAACCCCACCAGCCTTCTCATTTACATTTGCACACTCTGTCCCACTCTCTTCTACCTCCCCCCATTTACATTCTGTATTTTTGCCATACTGAAAGGCTCCAATTTTTTTAATACCATGGCAAAATTTTGTTTTGATTTTGGTTCTTCTGGAAAGCTTTCGTCATTCTCATCCCTGTGTTTCTAGTTAGGAAATATAAAATCAAGTGTCTCTTTCTCAAAACAGTTATATTTTAACACTTTCTATTTGCACTATAATGTTTGTTTCCCCACCATGTTATGAGCCTCCCCAGTGAATAATTTGCTAATTATTTAAATTTTAGCAAATTACTTAAACTGTGTCTACTTCATTTTGCTTATCTGTAAAATGGAGCAATGGTAGCATTTTAAAGGTGTTCTTTGGAGGTTAATATATAGTAATGTAGAACATTTCCTGGGATATGGTGAATGGCAAATATATATTACCTACTATTATTATTGATGGTATTGCTGACTCAGGGCAGTGTTGCTTTTTATTATTATTACTTTGTTTCTAAAGTGTCAACAATGCATTCAGCGACTATTCCATAAAATGGTGGTAAAATAAATGTTTTGTATTTGTTTGTATTCTTTCAACTGGAAAGTATTGATGTTTTCAGTATTTGACTTAGATTTGTTACAGCTTTATAGGTTAATTTTTCATTCCCAGGTTGAAGTTGAGAGAACTAAGATGGAGTGATTAACTAGTAAGTTCATTGCCACATGAAAACTGAAGTAAGATCTGCAACTTGAACTAGGATCCTCTTGTGCCTAAATCAGTGTTTTTCCAACTGATTATGCCAGTTTCAACAACTTTTTTCATATGCATTGTTATATAAAACCCATGATTCCAAGAGTATGAAATTGCTTGACGTATATTAGGGAAAATAATTGAGTGCTTTCGGTTATTTTAGTCTAGTGAGTACAATTGAGAAAGTTGAACAAAATTGTTGAGTCTCTGCAATAATCCAATCTCAGGATAAAAGGTTTTGTTGTATCTATGCATACACACAGGTGCACATAGGCATCCTAATATTCTATTTTGCAATATAGATATGGGCTTTTAAAATGAAAATTTGATGTAACTATGACTATACTTCTTTTCTGTCCACCACCCTCCAGGTTGTTAATTCTTAGTGGCTGTGGTCTGTTGTTAACAAAATTTCAACTCTGTTTTTAACTGACTGAAGTGTATACTTCCACAACTTTGCAGCTAAATGGCTAAGCAAGCATCCTACAATAATAAGAATCTAGAAGTGTAAGAAGCATAGCTGGAGAAAAATACTAAAATATATGTAAGCGGAAATAGGTCTAGCAAATAGATTTAATTTAGGGGAGTTCATTTGCAGTGTGGCAATTGGTGTCCAATGTAAATTACTCCCTGGAGAAGGGGAACAATTTGAAATCTAGCTTGTCTTGTGTGGCAGAGCATAAATATGCAAATTGTTTCATTCTTTGAAATAGCAGGAAAGAATTATACCTTAATTCACTGTGGTGTCGCTGTCCATTTTAATTCTCACAGAAACAGTGGCTTCTTTCTCTATTTAATTTCTTCCTTGCCTTTCTTTAAATTATCCCTGTTGTCGTGGGTGGCCACTGTTGTACAACAAGAAAGACTAATAAATTAAGAGTGATTGCCATGTATTACATACTCCAAGGCTGCTGACTTCAGAATTGACATCTGATAATTTTGCCTCAATTTAGTGCAACCCAATTGTTGTTTTCTAAGTATTTTGGTTTTAGAATCCACATGACACTTTTAAAACATAACATTTTAGTATTAATAGTATTATGAATTAAATCTTTCTGCATTTGTCTCTTTCAGTTACATATATAGATATATGTGTGTATCTAATCTATCTATCTATCTATCTATCTATATATATATATATATAACAAAACATAGGAATTATTTTATTGGCCTATTTGTTTTCCATATATAAACTTGATTAAATATTTTATGTATTTGTCAATAAATTTCATTTTCATTAGAGATATTTTGGACCAAGAATAGCAGAGAAACACTTAGAGCACTGCATTATACTTGTGGAAGTAAGAGACTAATAAATCAGGAAGTATTTATTATGCATTCACTAAAGTAAGCTGGTGATTAAGTGTAGAAACAGAGCATAAAACACAGTTATTGAAACTCACAAACTTTACAATCTACATTAGTATTTTAAAAATCTACTCCTCTTTCTTTTTTCCTTTAGGCCTTAGATGTTTTTATTCAAACACGCTATTACCTAACTGCTTTATTGCAAGTGATATGGTGCTGGGGTCGAGGAAGGCACTCAGTTCCCTGGATGACCTTGAATGGTGTCCCTAGAAACTTTTGTTTCTCTTTTTATTGTAGGCATCCTTCTGCTTCTGCGAGGAGAGTTCACATTTCTGTGATCTATTTCATATTTTAAGTATTTCAAAGTTTAATTCTCAAATTTCATGTTCCTCACTTCTAAAATTTTGAGTATTTAGGAAATCATTACTGTAGCATGTGTATGGATAGGATGTTTTTGTCATTTAGTGGAGAGAGCTGACAGTGCTGTTACAATCTATATCTAGATGTCCCCCTCAAAGCCTCATGTGCTCATGGGTGAGGCTTTCAGGGGAATTTGATCATCGTGAAAGGGGCTGATACATATCAATGGAGTAGCCCATTGATGAGTTCATAGCTATATGTGATTTGGAGCTGAAGCCTGATCTGCAGAGATGGGACACTGGAGACATGGCCTAGAAGGGCCGTCTCCCTTTTTCCTCCTTTGATCTGCCTCTGCTTCCTGCTGCCATTCCATGTGCTATTTCTCCTCCAATATGCTGCCCTTCTTTGGAACCAGCTGACCGAAAACTCTTCAAACTGCCAGCCAAAATAATCCTTTTCTCTTTCTAGAGTTACAGGAATCAGATACTGTGTCTCATTGAAAAAAAAGTAAGTAAGACAAGTGTCCAATGCCTGATACAGTGCCTTGCACCTACTAGACAATAAACATAAGTTGAATTAATTGTTGTAGTTAAAACCTCTTTGTTTTTCAGCAGACAACATTTAGATTTGGAGCTAAGTAATTCCTTATTGTGGGATTGTGCTGTATATTGGAGGATGTTTGGCAATAACTCTAGTTTCTATTTACTTGATGCAAGTAGAATGTCCTTTAGTCATGACAACTAAAAATGCTTTGAGCTATAACCACATGTCGGGGGTAGGGGAGACCATCCCTGATTGAGAACCCCTGCAGAGCAAAATACTGCACAAGTGGTGTACATATTAATATCATCTCTGTTTCTTGAAAATACCAAACAAAAACAAGCAAGAGATAAGAGAACTGTCATTAATATTAATGATTTTCCACCAACCTAAGGACAGTAACGTTAATAGTAAAGGCCACAAAGGGTCAAATCCACCAACTATGTCTCTCTTATTTAGGTTCTTTTCTTATAGTTCTGGGGCAGTCCATAAAAGTAAAAGGCTAGAAGAAACTGAAGAGGAAAGTTTTATTGTATCCAAATGACACAGCTGTGATACTGATCCTTTGTTTCAGAGGTGTTTGTGATTTTGTCCACAGCTCTGGTAGAGTGAACATAGATTAAATCAATGATGCAAGACTGAGTTGATTTTACCTAGGTAAAATTCAGTTTCTAGATTTTCAACCTCAGATTCATAGATCTCTATCTTCATCTCTATCCCTGGGTTATTTAGATCCAATTAACGCTGGAAAACCTCCCCTTAAGGAATTGACTTTGACCCTTGAGCCACCAAAGTCCTTGGTGTAACTGCTCTCTCTTCCAATGCATAAAACTCAAATGAAGCATAGTCATCAGGTAACACCTATAGTGGAGGAAGAAGGGTAGACTGGGGAAGGGCACATCTGCTTATTTCTCCAGGTGCCTGACCATCTTTCTAGAACAAAAAACTGTCATGTGGCAGGATAGGTAGGCATAGGATGGTTCCTGGACCACCCCTGTTGGCTGTGCCCAACTCTTCTACTCTTCTATCTGCATTACATGCTTACTTGAAGATCTTATCCAGAATGAAAAGCTTCATGCTCACTCCTGAATCATTCATTATTTCTTTTATAGCTTTAGTGACTGTCCATTTATATAGGAGGATGAAACTAAATAACAGAGGATAGGTGCCATCAGTCCCACCTGAAAGAAGATTGTTTTGTAACATAAAATCAGTGCATCACTGAACCATGCTTAATTGAGATAGGAATCCATTTTTGATGAAAGAAGTAGTTCCCTGCTCTTCCTTTTTGCAAAAGTTCATTGTAAACTAAGAAGAGTTTGTGAAATGATTCCTGGTAGAGGAGCACATTTTGAGGAGCACTGATACAGAGGATAGGAAGCTTAATAAGATATGGTTTCAAATTCAGAAATTTAATAGGCAGCAAGATAAATACCTTTAGAGACATAATTGTGGTAAATAATAAATAATTGTGTGAGAAAATAGAATTAGAGGAAACACAAGAAATTGTGGGGGGTCATGTGATTGGGAAAGAACAGAAAACTATGAGAGTAGAGAATTTTAGATAAGAAAAGAAAATTATGGCAGACTATAAAGTGAGAATGTATGGTAAAAAACAGAAAATTGTGAGGGAGAATTTTGTGAGACAAGAAAATAATTATAAGTGAAAACAGAATTTGGGGAGGGAAGGAAAACTTTCATTGAAAAGTAGAGATCGTGGGAGAGAAGGAAAAATAGTGGTAACATCAGGAATTATGAGAAAAAGTTAAAACAGTATGGCAAAGGTGAGGAATTCTTGGAGAAAACAGAATTGTGTCAGAACAGGTCATTGTGAAAATGATAGGAATTATCATTGTCACAGGAAAAAACAGGAATCCCGGGAGGAAATTCTGAGAAGAAGGAATTATGGGAAACGTTGGGGGATTATAGGAAATAACTGAGAATTGTGGCAGTCAACAGAGAATTGTGGGAAATGTTACTAATTGTGGGAGAAAACACAAGAGTTGTGAGATCCAAGAGGGATCTATGAGAGTGAATGGATAATTGTGAGATAAAACTAGGAATTATGGGAGTGAATAAGAGGTTGTGGGAAATAAAAAAAAAACATGGGAACTAACAGAATTGTAAGAAACAGAGTTACATGACAGAACAAATTGTTTTGTAACCTAAAATAGAATTATGGAAGGGAAGAATTGTGGGTGGAACAGGGAATTGAGATAAAAAATGGAAAATTGTGGACCTAAAAAGGGGATGGTTGAAGAGAATAGGTGTGGAAGGCCTAGCTGAAAATCATTGCCAACAGCATAAAAGGAGAGCTGGATGGGGAAATGTGCATTCTTGGTTCTCCTGGAGAAGCTTGTCATGCTGGTTTTCCTGATATGAACTCAGCTGTACTCATCATCAGAACAGCCCAGGTCCTCTTGTCATTGAAGATGGCTGTGGTTCTCTTCTGGGGAGCTCAGGTCCTTACCTTCAGCGTCGCCTCCTGACTCCAGTGCAGATCCCTCAGTCTGCTGGCACAGATCCTTTATCCTGCTGGCACAGACTTTCTAGCTTCCATCACTGACCTTGGGCCTTCCCAGTGAAGATCCTTGATATAGACTTGCATGAGACATTGTAATGGGCTGTAGACCTTCAGCTGGACTCATGAAGGACACTACCATGGGTTTTAGATCTTTGCCTGGAGTCATGCAGGGCATTGCCGTGGGATCCAGGCCCTCAGCTGGATTCATTGGGTCTCTAGTGTGTGGACAGATCTCTTGCACTCTTTTGCATTTGACTACTGGGGTGAATATTATAAAAGATAATCTTATAAATAATGTGTCCTGTATTAATTCTATTCCCTTGAAAGCTCTAACTATAACACTAACCCCTGAGTTTGTGCTGCCACACTACCTTCGACCATGTCCTTCCACTCAGGCCATATCCTATCTTTCCTTCTGAAAGTTCCTAGGCAATCCCATGTGCTTTCCCAGAGCTAAACCCCTGTACCCACTATCAAGCCTCCTCACTCTTTTTCTGTTTGAGCCATACCCTTCATGACAGGATTTGTAGAGTTCTATCAGCTCTTTAGTGGCCTGGTCCCAGGAAAACCACAGACATTCATGCAGGGGCCTTCTAGGTCTCCTGAGAAGCCTGCGCAGATCTGGGAGCTGGGCACTAGATGCATTTATAGTGTGACATGAGGCTGCATACATATAATCCTGATTCTCTCCACCACACATATCTCATTTGATGAGTGGAGGATGGCTCCATGGAGAGACAAAATTGGTTGAACAGGAATAGAATGTTTTTTACTTTCAACCAGTTGTCTTGTCCTATAACAGCAACTATGGAACCAGTTTCTCTCAGCCAGTTTCCAAATCCTTTAACATGACCTGGGGACCTACATCTCTTCCAGCTTCTCAGTCGCACCTTAAATGCAGAGCAGGTGGTGCGCTAAGCACAGTGCTTCCTGATGTCTCTTCCCCATGACCTCTCCAAAGCACATAGCATCCTCTTGCTCTTTAGGGCTGTCTTTTTGACACCTCCTTTAGACCAGCCCTATAGTTTTGAACAGGTGCTCTGAGTTATTCTTCTGTCCTTACTCCTATTGTCAACTCCAAGGCCCCAAGAAAAAGTATAGATGTTATATAACCATTTTTCTTCCCCTGTTGAGAAATTTTGAATAGGACTTCTGGAGAAAAGCCACTCTCCATGAGCTGCTCACTCATTTAAGTAATATTTATTGAGTCTTTTGGTCCAATGACAATAATGACAATGTTCAATGGCCTTATAGCCTAGAGTTCCCCAGTTTTTATATGGAAAGGACAAGAAATGAGGAGAAAGTTATGAAAGGTGTGCTAAGGTATTCATCAATAGGCTAAAAGGGGATTGGTCTCCTTGGTCCCGTGAGCTTCAGTAATTTTGACCAGGAGATAAGAGGCCATATTTGTATACTTACTTTAGTCCCTTGTATAATAAATTCTCAAGTCAATTTTTATTGACTATATGCCATTTTCACTTGTGTACAGAGCCACATTTTTGGCCTGCATTTCAGTAAGATTTGTTACATACAATTCTTCAAATATCTGTGATATAGTTTAGAACTGGAATATCCCTCAAAAATCCATGTATGAGGCCAGGGGATTTAGCTCAGTGGTATAAGTGCCTGCTGGCAAGCATGAGGTCATGAGTATGATCCCTGGTACAAACAAAGCAAAACAAAAACCAATATACGTGTGAAAGGTTTAATCCCACTTGCTACTATTGGAAGGTGGAGGAAACTTTAAGAGGTGGGGACTAGTGGAAGGTCGTAGTGGCAACATACCGGGGGTGGGAGGAGTGTGAGACACCAGTGTCTTCCTTTCTTTTTTTGCTTACTGGCTGCCTTGAAGCCAGGGTTACATGCGCCTCCCATTATGATGTGCTTGCCTGATGATAGGTGCAAAAGCAACAGGGCTGACTGATCATGGACTGAAGCCTGTGAAATCATGAGCCAAACAAACCTTTCTTTGTAAGTTGATTACCTCAGGTATTTTGCTATGATGAAAAACTAACACAGTAAGTAATAAAGATTTTGTGATAACATGTTAGCTCCTTTCTTTTCTCTTTCCACCCTCATTTGTTTTCTAGTTTGAAAAGGATAGAATAATCACAGTATTGAGCCTTCTGGAACACAAAGGAAAAAAACAGTTTTTAACAAAACCTTTTGAATAAGCTGATACTGATCGTGAAAACTGCCTCATTTATGTAAAATGCTTCAACTGTTATTCGACAGTTATTTCTTGCCTGAAAAAATAAGCTAACGGGAAATGAGACAAAATAACTCTGTAAGTTATGTATTTAATTTTTATATAGTTAGTAATAGTTCACCTTCTTCTACAAATGGTTTGAGACTGTCTACCAAAATACAGACAAAACTGGAGAAAAGAAACAGTTAAATGAACCAGGGAAAGGGAAATTTAATGGAAGGAAAATAATGGCACTGATGGTAAAAATTACTAATTATTTATGCATGTCATCAGAGTCTGAGCTTGTTCCCTTCTGAGAAGAAGCTGCCTTTATTAAATTGGGCCAGGGATGCAACTATAAGATTTGTCTGCATTCAGAAGTTGAAAACTAACCAGGCTTTGTTGTCATTTTCATATTTTTTTTTATTTTTCCAAGCAGCAGTTTTGAATTTTTTAGTATTTGATTTCTTGATTTAGTACTTGATTTTCTGATTTTTAGAAAACCCAATTGCACATACACATGATGTTTTGAGTTAAGGGGGAAATAAGTGTTGTATTAAGTTATACACCGATTCCATCACTGCAATCTGTTGCTATGGTCACAACCCACCACCACCAAAACTCTGTTCAACTGAATATGCAAGTTCTCAGTAATCCAGATCGTTTGTTTCCCTCAAAAGCAAGCAAGCACTAACTTGCATATAACCTCTCATTTATTGATAGTAGCTGTCCTGTTAACTATGCTGCAAAGATTTTAGCTGAGCCCAGGCTTTACAAAGATTCTGAAATTGACTAACAGTCTCTGTCAAGGGTTCAGGAAGGGCATCTCTGGTTTGTAGAAATCAATGTTTTGTTTGCAGATTTTCCAGGTAGTTCTTCAAGAATATTTTTCATTATAAGTCTTTTGACAAATATTATACAGTAAAGGGGTCAAAATCTACGGGGAGAAACTCTGTGGTGATATTCAACCATAAGGGAGGTAGTTTAAGATTCTGTTGTCAAAATGGGAATACCTACCCTAAAAGGTACATGATCCAATGGCTCCTTTACTTTTTAGGGAAGTTGTCAAAAGAAGTATCTACGCAAAGGCTAAACACTTCTGAGTGCCTGCTAACTGGAAGCCAAGTGTGTGACTCTAAAACCTCACTTCACAGAGGAAAGCAGCAATAATATTAGCATAGAAAACAAGTATAACCTTCTAAACCCATGAGAAAATTTTTAATGCAATTTTGAAGCAGCAGTGGAAACAATGAACATCTAGGAACAGATGTGATATCACTACAATATTCCTTTTACTGTATGAAACACATTATTGAATATTTGTCTTCATGCATAGGAAAAAGCACATGTGCATTCTATTTAAGAAATCGTTTTTAAATCCATACTTTAGGAATATAACCTAGGCAAAATGGCTTCACTTTAGTTCTTTCTTCTAAGTTAGCTTTAATTTTCAAGCAATAGTGATGAACTTTCATGAATTTAAAATAAAATTATTACTCAATGAAAAATAAGTAAACTGTTAGATGTTAGATACTACTTAACCTACAATACTTAGTGAGCTTTTCAAAATATCAAATTTTCTTGTTTTGTAAAACTTTCTAGTTTTAAAAAGGAGCATATGGTGTGAAAACAAAGACAAAAATATTCTAAAGTCCAGCATTCTTTGTTTCTCATCAATCTTGGAGCTTGTTTTTTCTCTGGCTTGGTATGACAAAAAAAAGTGTAATACACCCTTCTATCTCAATAGACTCCTGGGGCCCCTTAGAATTTTTTGGTCCTTTCCTCATCACTATAAGAAATATGCAAGACCGGATACTTTTCAATGAACATAAGTTTCTTTGGCTCATGGTTCTGGAGGATGGGATGTCCAAAATGGCAAGGGTAACACATAGTGAAGGTCTTCTTGCTGCATTAGCCCACACTTGAGAGAAAGAAATGGGGCTGAATTCAGTGTTTATCAGGAAGCCACTGTCACAATAACTAACCCACTCTCATCATAATGGCATTAATCCAATCATGGTTTGATGAGTCTTAAAAAATCTCACTTCTCAACACTGTTTAACAGTCTTCAAGTTTATGATTAGGATTAGTCATTTCAGATTTACTCATCAATTAATAATAATAGGCCTATGAGACACACAAAGAATAAACCAAACAAATATAGTTGCTATCCTCCAGGAAGTTGCAGTTTTGTAGAACACAAAAGTAAATCATGTTGACAATAGATGCATATAAAAATGTTACTAAAATGTATGGAAACAGAAACAAATGTGAGACTCAAAAGTGGTGAATTTGACAAGTCAGTTATAAAATTCTGTAGCAAAAACAAAAGAAAGGAATAGTTTCTCAAAGTGACAGTCAAGATGGACCCTGCACAGTTGCTAAGAAGTTTAAAGGTAAAAATGGAAGCTCACAGGATTCAAGTTAAGTAAACTGTGAAAATGCAAAGAAAGGCCCCAAGTAGGATATGGCTAACCTGTAGTGCAAGACAAAACGATACTTGTTCCCCTGATTACCACTTTAGGTGACAAAGCTGTCATTCTTTTGGGTTCTAATAAGAACACATTACCTGTAATAGTGTATAGTAGTTTGTTCTTTGGGGGTCACTTTGCCCTGGGTTGATTTTCTTATATGTAGCCATACCTTTACCCTACGAACTACCTTCTTACTTTACACCTTCTTACTTTACATGCTGATTGGAAAGTTTCACTGTGGCTCTTTTGTCTATGGATTATATTCCTTGCCAGCAATTGCTCCTTTCCTCCTTCTAACTAGATTACTTATTACATAATTATTAGCTATTAGTTGATCTCTATGATTACTATAGTTAACTTTGTTAACTATGTACTATGTATAAAGTGGTTTTTAAGTGCGCACATAAATATTTATTTCCTCTAATACATATCTCATTTAACAGTGATAAAATCTTAGCGAAAGTATTGTTGTGAGCACTTTGTTAGAGGTGAAGAAATATAAGCCAAACGTAAGAGAACTGTACTTGTCCTGAGGTCTCCTAGGTTAACTGAAATAATGACAAATAAGAGCAGGAGTTTAAAAAGGAAGCAAAGGAAAAGAAATTTGTAAATTGATAAAACAGGCAGATGATGGCAATATGAAAACAAGCCTTCATCGAAATTGGACCTGTACAATGAAAAGGCTAGGGTAACCACTGAGAAAGATACATTTTCAGAGAGAGGATTCAGTTCAAAAGAAAACTCTGTTTTGCACAAGTAAAGTCAAGGGTTAAAAACAACTTTTTCATTATTTTTGATGTAAGGGATGTGTGTCCAATTTGAGAACAGTTTAAGATAGACTATGCAGTTCCAAGACAAGGAGCTAGCACCAGACAACACTGAACTTGATTATTGCAACCTAAGTAGGTATAGATAAAACTTACTCCATCTCTTGTTGTGCCTTTCCTCTATGGCATGTGATTATTTATACACGTGAACCATAAAAGCTATAATGTCAGTTGGTCAGTACTAAACTTTGCCTCAGACATACTGAGTCTTAAGTTATTATAATAATGAGAAACAGAATGAGTTTGTAAGCAAAATAAAAGACAGATAATTGTAAGTAGGTAGATCTTTCTCAGGAAGGAGATCAAGAAATGGAGGGAGGAGGAAGAAAAGCAGGGTAAGTGGATGAAAAAAGAATTAAGATATGTATGTTCATGTACCAACTCCCCACAAGGAATGTAATATACTGAATTTAAAAATGGTGATTTCATCTCATTCCTGAAAGAATAGCTGCCATCAAGAAATCAACTGATAACAAATGTTGGTGAGACTGTGGGGAAAAAGGAACACTGCTCCACTGTTGGTGGGAGTGTAGGCTGGTGCAACCACTATGGAAATCAGTATGGAGAATTCTCAGAAGACTAGGACTGGAAGCTCCATTCAACCCAGCTATTCCCCTTCTGGGTATTTTCCCAGAAAAACTGAAAAGATCATATCACAGTGATATATGTGCACCCATGCTCATAACAGCACAATTTGTAATAGCTAAATCTTGGAAACAACCAAGATGCCCATCAACTGCAGAGTGGATGAAAAAGATGTGGTATTTTTATACAATGGAGTATTACTCAGCTATGAAGAAGGGTGATCTTGAGGCCTTCATAGGTAAATGGAGACAACTTGAGACTATCCTCATTAGTGAAATAAATAAGAATCATATTTATAAATATCGCATTGTGTCTCTAGTGTAAAAACTAATAAGAAATGTAGGAGTAATAAAACCCAAAATGTGTAATTGCTACTGTAAAAAAGAAAGGAAAAGAGGGTGCTCTAAAGGACATAATTGCATGTATGTTTAAGTGTGTAAGATGAATGACCATATTACTGTTTTTGTTAGA
>PVJX010007372.1:0-38289 GCA_004027295.1 Dolichotis patagonum | reverse complement strand
GTACTTTGTATGTTTTAACTTTGTAACATGAACAACTATTTTCAAGATGACAGTATGTAAGTTATCAAGTAATGATTTTTTAGTATTTTTTGTTCTTTTTTTCCCTTGGAATTTTGTATTGTTGCTACCCTTTTTTTCTGTTTTGTTTGTTTTGTTTTCTTTTTAAGTAAAATTAAAAAAAAAAACGGTGATTCATAACCCAAAATCTTTGCACAGTTAAAGGGGCAACACTAGGTCAAGGAAGGTTCTTCAATCTCAACATTATTGACATGAGAGACTGATAAGGCTTTCTTACTGGGGAATGACTGTCTTGCGGAATGTAAGACATATAGCATAATGCCTGGCTTCCATGCGTTAGATGCCAGCAACTCACAACTGTCTTGAGATATCGCTTAATGTCCTCTGTCTGCAGAATCACTCATGGTTGAGAGCCATTGCTTTATGGTAATGCTGTAGCAATGCAACTCACATCTTCTGCTTGGTCCCAAAGATACTATAAGGAAGAAAATATGATGGTGATGATGGCAAGGAGGTGTAGATTTCCTGTCACTGTTCATTATTAGTAGAGACAGAGCAGCCCCATCCTGTCATTCATTCACTCACTTGAAGCAGAAACCATCCTGGGAAAATTTTGATTTTACAATCACCTATAAATTATAGATGCCTGTTGCATGATTTTGAATTTTGACTTGAGGCATGTCATGTGAAATGAATTATTCATGATGATGCTATGATATAATCTATTGTATAAAAATATGCCATAGAGAACCTTATTAATTGGGCTGTTATCAATAAAGTGTGACCATTACAGGTCAGGTTTTACTCTACCATTTTATCAATTAGTTGCAGCTTGGTGCAACACTCTGAGTAAAGGAGATTAGAAATTAAACCTGCGGATGCTTATTAATGGGAAAAGATTCTTTTTGTACCGTGATTTAAATATAATTTCTAAATGTGAAAACAGTTATTATAAGGACTTTTCCTTGACTTTTACAACAGCAGTAGCACCCTGTACACACTTAATTACCAAAATTGAGGTTCATTAGTGAGGGGATAGGTGGGTAGGTGAGGACTCCGTAGACGCAGCATCCTGCGGACCAGCTTCCCTCAGAGTTGACCTGTGCCTACAAGAAGGGAGGGAGACAAACTCAAGATATTCCTTCAAGTTGGCAAAGTACCCGAAAAAAAAAATATTCGAATGACATCAGAGACTCCTCAACCAAAAGCAAAGAAGTAAAACACATTTCTCAGGTGACACTGATGTCCCCAGAGAACATTGACCAGGGATGAGTTAAAAAGATTCTTAAAATTGTCCCTAGACAAACAACAATATCCAAAAAACTTATGTGGAAATCTTCATAAGTGTTGAAGTAGCGTAGGCAGAAAAACAATTAAATGGTTCAATGATTAAAGGCTTTCTTGAATTCTTTTTAGTTTAATTGATATAAATTCCTGCATAGGGTTGATTACTGTGCAATACAGTGACAATTATATCTAACAGGTCATTTCAAGAAATTCCAAGAGTGACTAGATGCCAGCTTTAGAGCCTAACCACCATTTCAGCTGGATCTCCACTTTACATTTTTGCAAGAAATTTTAATCATCAATTTTATAAACTTACTCTGTTTCAAAATATCCCAAAATAGGCTGGCCCAACAAGTATTAGCTAAAAATGCATCACAAGAGATTTATATTGACAGTGGCTATTTTAATGAAAACTCCTTACAAAATCAAAAATACTGTTTGTATTTCTTATTCATCTCAAGAAGATTTCCTTATGTTTCTCAAATAACTATTTATATTGGCTATTCAATGGCTATGCTTTAATTTCTCTCTAGTAGACTGTAAGATCCTTAAGGGTAACTTTACAAGTTCTTGGTACTTAGCATACCTCCTAGGACAAAAATTTGCAGCGACCAGCATTTTGGAAAAGACCAAAGTGAATTATTTATTATAAGAATGTAGGTTGAATGTAACCAATGATCCTTTCTTATTCTTTTCTTCCTCTTATTAAGCTCATAAAAGTCAATGTTTCTTAAATCCCCATTTTATTAAAATTAAGCCCAAACTGAAAATCACCCACCTAATTTACTTTCTCTTAATTAGCCAGAATCTCCCACTGTTTAAGCGACTAAATGATTAATCAGAAAGTATTTACTTTGCAAGTGAAACTCTAGTAACCCCAAAATGAGGTGTTTTAGGAACTGAGTACAAGTTGCAGCAGAAATTAGATTGGAGACGACAGCCAACCTTTCATTCCTTTTAATTCTCTAGGTAATTGTTATAAAGAATTTATGGCGATCATCACTAACGTGCCCCCAAGAAAGTGGCAAAATCTTCCATTGTAGAGGACTTCAAAGTTGAGAAATATGACATTTTCTAAAGACCTACAGGAGCTGTCATTTTTATTTTTTTAATTTTTTTATTGACTTGAAGGTAGTAAAATACAACAGAACAGGTTGGAATAAAGCCAACTGAGACAGTGCAGTGAAATTGGTACAGAACTTCCCAGCAGGTTACCGGGATAACAGTAATAGGTACCATAGTATATCTCGTTATCTTCACAATAGTTGTCCTTTCAATCGGGTAGAGAAAAATCAAAGGAAATACAGAATATTATAGAACTTATCAAAACAGAATATTGAATAGAGCAATACTATTAATTAGGACAAAGCAAAACGGTGGTAAAAATATTTGCCTTCAGAGAGATGGTAGGAAAAAATCCCCCTTATTTGCTATATTACATATGTTCAACCTCCCAAGAGCTGCTCACATCTTTGGCTCCCACTTGCTAAATGGGGGTGTGTAGGATGTTTGATTCTCAGCCCGCATGCCGGTAGGCTCACAGCCACTTATCACGGTGGCAGACTGGTTGCTCGTTTTCCAACATGGTGTGGATCTCAGGAGACGCTGCTGCTTCTTGCCCTGGGGTGGCCGCGGCTTGCCAGACCACAGCCGATTACTAGGGTGGCAGGCTGGTTGCTCATTTTCCCAGTGCCCTAGGAGCTGTCATTTTTAGATGAGCCTAGATAGTATATATTTTTCCCAGACCTAAAAGAATAAGTTAGGGAAGACGCATCCAAGACAAAGCTATAGCAAAAACAATGTGAGTTGGATATGCTTGAGAAATCTACCCCATCAGAGCTTTAATTTGGCTGACTGAACGCAAACATGGAGGGCAGAGATGGATGATAAATTTTGGCTGGATGATGAATTAAATCTAGTAGTACAAACTCTTGAACGTTGGAACTAGGAGATATATTTTATTTAGATGGTTAATGAGAAGTTAGTGAAACTGTATAAGCTGAGGAGTCTTATAATGGGTGCTTACCTCCACAGTGAATAATTTGGTGACTTGCATAAGAAGCAGTGATTGAGATTGGGGGGATTATAAGTCAGAGACCTTTTAGTTAGAGACTTAAAAGAGCACTGGAAACATTCTCCATCATAGCACCAAACTGCAAACAATTTAGCCATCAGTGGAAAACGAGATGAACATGTTGTAGCACAACATTCCGTTGTGCGAATACAACATAACAAAATAAATGCATCATCATGCTATGAAACAGAACCTAGAACAATCTCACAGATCAGTGATGAGCAGAAGTCCCACATGAACCATTCTATTTATATGAAGTTCAGAAACAGGCAAAACTAGTCAAGAGTGTTAGCCTTCAAAGAAGTGGTTACATTTGCAGGAATTATTGACTGAGAAGAGGCCTGAGGGGACCTTCTGAGTTGCTGTAAATAGTCCCTCTGCATGGATGTATCCAAGAGTAAGTTCTGTAAACTGTGTTCTAAAGACCGATGAACTCTGCTATACGAATGTTGTACTGCAATAAAAGTAAATGGGAGTAAAAGCTAAAATAGTTCACTGAAGGAATTTTGTGAAAAGGAAAAAAAGGTGAGCACTAGGGGGACCAGCAATAGCAAGCAAGTAGAGACAACATGTAAGAGGTAGACCGAGCCTGAGGGTTGACAAACATTGAGCAAGTAATTCAAGGAGGGAAAAGATTTAGAGAGCACTGTGAGATTTCAAGGGCAGGTAAATGTAAGGGTGTGTGTGTGTGTGTGTGTGTGTGTGTGTGTGTGTTGCTATAGCAACTAAAGGAAAAGAATGATTATCGTGTGTTGGGTACCATATAGTTAGGATGGCCATTTTATTTGTAGTGACATCTAAAGTCTTGGCATTTACCTCAGCTATAAAGTCCTGGCACATTCCATTCTTTTTTGCTTCCTTTGTTCACACCTACTCAAGCTCAAGGACTTGCAGGCTGTACTTCTCATTCCATGATCCTCTGTGTCTCATTAGCATCTACCTTGTATTCTATATAGAGCTACTCTTCACTCTGAGAAAGTTAAATAAATACATTCTCACCAAGGTCATTGCAAAGTTTATACAGAAATCATTCTTGTAGCCAGAAGAGTCTCACGTCTACATTATAAGAAGTTTGTTTTTGTCTTTTCAGGGTCATTGTGATGAAAGAATTTTGATATTTGATAGCTGATTTTCCAAGCATTCTGCTACTGCTATCACACAAAGAAATTATGACTCTAGTCATTCTTCAGTGTCCTCAGGTTACTGGATCCAGGGCCCCCAGGATGCCAAAATCTATAGATGCTCAAGTCTGTTAAACAAATAGCACAGTATTTGTATAAAGCATATGCATATGATCTCATATATTCGAAAACATCTTTAGCTCACTTATAATATGTAATGAAATGTAAGTTCTGTGTAAATAGTTGCTGTACTGTATTGTTAGAAATAATTTATAATATGTAATGCAATATAAATTCTATGTAAATAGTTGCTATACTGTATTGTTAGGAATAATGATAAGAAAACAATCTGTGCATATTCAATACAGACACATCTTTCCTGAATATTTTCTATCCCTATAGGTTGAATCTATGCCTGTGGGACCTGCACATCCAGAGGGCCTACTGTGTGCATTTCCTATGCTTGTCTTTTCAGTTCTGTGCGCAATTGAGCCCTGGGGCAATAGACTTAGAACTTCTCTCGGGGACTCTTTGCTGAGCTTTGGGCCTGGGCATTTGAAATAAACCATAAGTTCTGAAAAGAGTGGCTACACTGGCTGTCATTTGGGCCTTGGTGAGGAGCCGGCAGAGTACGATGACAGACACCATAGGGGAGTGGATGATAGAGACCATGCTTGCACAGGAAGGCAGCAGACTCTGTAAGAGACAGTTGGGAACAGTGTGCACTCTTCAGAGAAGTGCTCTGTTCCTGGTTCACTAACCAGGAACCAGTGAAGGTGGCCATCTTGACATCTGCTAAGGAAAAATAAAAAGTAAGACTGACTTAAGCATATGAAGAGAACTGATTTGTTTTAATAAAAATCTTTGCTAAATAACTACCTAGGGAACCAGTTTGATGTGTACCAAATACTGAAAATATGTCACCCCTCCCGTTGATATTTATCTGCATGTAGAAGCTAGAACAATTTTCCTTATGGCTGAGATGGTCCAGACCTGAATTTTCTAGGCACAATCTTTCTGAAAAGGACAAACGAGGTAGTATGTTTGGCTTTGTGGGCTATATGATCCCTGTCATAGTGACTCAGCTCTGCCATTATAGCATAATATAATGCCTTCAACAACACATAAACTAATGGCTGTGTTCCAATAAGACTTTCTTTACAAAAACAGATGGCTGTGAATAAGGCCTAGACAGTCTTGATACCTAAGTTTTTAATTTTCTTTTGCCTGTTCATCAAGTGGTACCACATTGCTTAAGAACCTTTGAACCCATTTTGAGCTACTTAATAGTAAAGTTACACACAAAGCGAGAAATTGATACATAAAAATAAGCTGACTTAACCACTTACTAGGCTGTATACACCAGATAGAAGAGATTGTCCTCTTGGCTAACCATTGTACACCGAGCTTACAGTCATAGGTGCGCAATAAATATGTGGTGAGTAAATGAAGGAACGGAACATGCAGATACTATGGGCTGATACGTGGCACCATGGTTTTACAGTGCACAGACCATACTGCCCTCCTCATCTGCTGCCTCACAGCAGCCTTCAGGCAGGTTGTCCGTGCATCGTGTCCTGTTGTTCCAGATTTGCTTTGCTCTGTTGACACAGTCTTGCTGATCCCCTTGGTGGAAGAGTTGCTGATTGGATCAGAAAAGACATCTGTGCTTGTGCAGGAGGAAAGCTAACTGGTCCCCACAGATAGAATTTTTCTCGTTGGCGCCTGCTGTCCTTCCAGCCTAATGAGCTCAGCAATGTCAACGTATTTCCTTAGTGATCCTAGTCCTGGTCAATGCTCTCAATAAAAATTAAAGGAAACTGTTCAAGTAATATTCCAAAAGTATTACCAGCTCAGTTTCCCACCTTCGTTCCAATGAAGAAATATCATTGTCATAACCTGAAACCAATAATTTTTCTTCAGATACATCCAGCATAAAATAACATTCATAGAGAGCAAAGAAAGAGTAACTGCTTATGAAGCTTTATTATCCCCAACCCAGTGCAGCCAAGCTAACTTAATTTGAGAAGCTGATCATACTGGGTAACTATTTTCAACTTGAATAGTACCTTAATATAATTAGAAATCTTTATCTGGTCATCAGGCAAGGAAATCAGTGATTAATTTAAATTTTCCATCCTGTTTCTGCTGCTAGGTAGAGGATCCTCTCTAGATTTTCTTATGCTTTATACTTCAAGTTTATTTCTGTAGCCTTGAATTTTGGGCGTCTCACATAAATAGGCTAAAGATGGAATTTTAAAAATTGTCTGTTTGTCTTTTACCTTGAGCATTCATTTCAGTTACATTTAATACAATTACTGATAAACATAGATTTAAGTCTGCCTTCTTATTTTGTGCTTTGCATTTCTCTCAGTTCCATGTTCCTTGTCTATTTTTCGTTATTGGCTCATATTTTTTGGTGGGTGGATTGAATGTAGGGGAAAACTAGGACTGCTTAGGCTGGGGCTTTTCTGCTTTCATCTATTTTATGCATCTAGTGCTAGTGATGGCTTTGTATGGCTGTGACGCTCAGGTACCATTTGTTTTCAGGGCTAGTTTATTCAGCTGGTTCTATCCTTTGAGTGCGTACCATAGAAAGAAAAACATGAATTTTAGGTATCAAAATCGGAATTTAGGGCTGGAGGTGTAGCTCAGTGGCAGAGTATTTACCTAGTATGCATGAAACCCTGGGTTTGATCCTCAGTACCACACTTTTTTTAATATCTAAATTTAATCAATACATTCATCATTCTCTCATGAAGTGAAAAATACCTAAAACTCTACTTAACTCCTTCCTCATAAAATTAAACACTTATTGAATATTTTAACTTATCCCATAACATAAAATCAATTTTGCTTGATATAGCCAGTATTGGTTTAAAGATATCCAATCATATAAGTATTTATCACCTACTTTGCTCTTCCTTTCCTTCCTGCAGCTTATAAATTTCATTTGGCATTTTCTTTCTTTCTTTCTTTCTTTCTTTCTTTCTTTCTTTCTTTCTCTTTCTTTTTCCCCCTTTCTCCCTTCCCTTCTCCCTTGCCCCTTCTGTTTCTCATCTTGAATTTCTTTCCTTCCTTCCTTCCTTCCTTCCTTCCTTTCCTCCCTCCCTCCCTTCTTTCAACTTACTTGAGTTATATGCTTTTGAATTACATTTGGCAGTGAACTCTATTTTAAATTGTTTTGAAATATCTTTCATACTTTAAAACTTTTTGTCTATGCAACCCAAGTCCTTTAACATGTTAGGCAATTGTTGTACCATTGAGCTCCATTTCTAGCTCCTTTTCTTTTATTCTTGAAAAGTATTTTGTTAATTATTCTAAAATGGCAAATTTCTCTCAACTCCTTAAGCATATTCCATTTTCTTGTAAATTCCATTGCTGTGGAGAAGTCAGCTTTGAATATAACAGTAATTTCCTTGAAAATAATACCTCTTTTACTCCAGCTACTTTTAAGAATATACATATTTCTACATATACATTTCTTGTATTCTTTTTGGCATATTCTTTAATTTATGTAGACTGAGATTTCATAATCTGAAAATCCAAAATCTACATTACTCCAAAATCCAGAACTTTTTGAGTGCTGACCTGATGCCAGAAATGGGAAATTCCACACTAAAAATTTACGTAAAATATAGTATAAAATTAATTTTAAGCAATATATAAGGTATATATGAAATATAAATGAATTTTGTGATTAGGCTTAGGTCCTATCTCCATGCTATCTCATTTATAGGCACCTACTCTAAAATAAAAAACAATTGACATCTGAAACCTTTGTGATCCCAAGCAATTTGAATAAGGAGTACTCAACCCATACTCTATTTGATAATTTATTTATATTTCTTGGAAGTGTGGATTCATTTATTTTATCAGTTAAAGTATTTTCTCCAAATATTACCTCTGCAGAATACTCAGCAGGTTCATTCTCTCACTGGATCCTCTACATTTTCTACCCACTCTTCTCTGCTTACCATTGTGTTCTCCCCCTGCTATATTCTTGATAATTTCTTCTGATTTATCTTCTAGTTCACTAATTCTTTTTTCTTCTGTCTTATTGTCTGATAAACCTGTCCACTGTGCTTTTAAATTTAGTTATGCTATTTTCATTTATATAATTCCCCTTTGTTCATATTTCATATATGCTCCATTATTTCTTGTAGTTTCCTTTCTTATACATTTAAAATGATGTTTTTATTTCTTTTGGCTATTTTTCAGTTTTTATTCAGAAGATTGAAGCAAATAACTAAACTTGTTATTACTGTAAGCTGGATGTCCTATATTCCAGCTCTATTTTATGAAAGCAAGCATCCTGTGGCCTTTTTTTAAAATCAGTTCAAACACATACTTTCTCTATTTAGAGAACAGGTGTTTTCCCTTAATGGATTCCCTCTGCAAATCAACACCTTCCCTGCCTTACCTCTGGTTCAGGATAGTAGGCTAAGGAGACATTGGTGATAACAGATGCAATGGATGAAATGAGAGAATAAAAGGAGAAATCCCAGTACACTGGCAGTGAATGCCTGGGAAGGATTTGTGGGAAAGTAAAAGTAGACTATGGACAAAATCACCCAGTAGAGCATGTCCAAAAGAAAGAGGAAAAGGAAGTCCTGAAAATGCTTCTGTTTCACCGAGGAGGTGGAGAACAAGGGCCAAAAGGGTAACTGAAAAGTTCATGGTTACAAATGAGAAGCACAGCAGAACCTTTTATCCTGAAACCCATGGAGGTGCAAGTTTCAAACTTGAGCAGATGAAGACTGGAACAGGTGATATAATTATGAAGTTTAGTGGTCCTTAATGATACCCAAGAGACTAATTTCCAAAGTGATAAATGTAAGTCAGGATTCAAAATGTCAGGGTAGTGACAAAATGAAGGATTCATAGATTGAGGGGTGGAGTCATAGGATAGCATATTGACGAAATTGTAGTAGGGCTTGGCAAACCATGCACTGCAGGCCTTATGTAGTCTGCTCTATGTTTTGTAAATGAAGTTTTATTGGACCATAGCCATGTCTTAAAAGAACCACTATGTATGGAAAGGTTGGGTAGTTGTGATGATATTCTATTAAATGCAAAAGGAATATTTGAAAATAGGTATTATCTGACCCTCCACAGAAAATTTTTGCTGATTTTGAAACTATGCAGATAACAGTTTTGCTTCTTTCTGTTGGGTAGGATTGAGGGTCCAGTTTGAGGCCAATTAGAAGGGAGGTGTAGTGCAGAAAAGCCTGCAATTGTAGAGGGAAGTGGCTAATTGATGAGGATGTTTCATGAGCAGAGGTCTGGGAAGCTGGTGGAAAGATCAGCTTTCAGGATTTGAGACTTTCTCTGAGTCACTAAACAAGCAAGAGAGGAGAGGATGAAATCTATAACTTTGAATTGAGAAGAAAGAATTCTGAGAGAGCTCATGACCAAAGTATCAGAGATCTTTTCCTCTTTGTAATGTAAATATCTAAAGAGTTGAAAAACCCTAACCCTTTGAAAGAGCAACACTTTGTGAGTGCTTTACCCATTTCTTTCATCTTTATAACCAGCTTCTTTACATTTCCTGAGGGGTAGATGGTTTCATTTCTATTGTATAACTCTTGCTCCCAACTTGGACTTTGCACTAGTTTTAATTTCTTTTTTTTCTTCCCAGTGAAGCTGCCTGTCTCATCCTCCATGAATTTTTCAAAATGGAGCATCTCCAAAGGTTAATGTAATGTATGTGATGTAATGTAAATGTATTGAACTAGAAAATAGAGAAAAAGGACCAAGGAATGAAAGGTGTCTGTAAATATTGTATCTATAAATGATGTTAAAGCTGCTTTGGGTTTCAAACTTGGTTAATATTTCTGGAATTTATGGCAAAATACAAGACATTAAAACTTACAAGACTGTCACTATTAAATAGTGGACTTTGTTTGCTTAGTCAGCTAATTACTGATTCCATTCTATCACATAAACATGAAGGGATGTTCAAATCTAAAACCCTTGATTTAAGTGGGTCAGAGCCAGGCCAACTCCATTATGGGTACTAAGAGCAGATATATAAGAGGATCCAGGGTACCTAGGAAACACAAAAGGTGGGCCTTGAAGTCAACTTGTGGTTACCAGAACACCTTCTTGGATGAGGTAGGCCTAAATTATTTTTAAGATGTGACTTGCACATTTTACGGTTCCTAAGAATCACCTGGAAATGTAAATAATATGAATTTCCAGTCTCATTCCCCATTGGCTTTTACATTGGTTTTAAGAGTGAGACTGAGGATTCTGCAGGTGGTTCTGTGGTTGTGGACCCTACACCGAGCAACCAGGCTATAAAGGTTACAGAGGAATTATTCAGCAATAATCAAGATAATACCCCAATGAGATGCTCACAATATAGAAATCTCAATTTGAAATGCACCTATAGTTGCTTTGGGAAAATCTGAGGTTGTGAACATTGAGTGCTTATGGTTTATGTATGTTTTATGACCTCATATTTTAACTCAGTAATAGACCTGTTAGACCTCTGTGTGCCTCTCTTCTCTTCTGAATGTGTAGGTGGTCCACTGAAGAGAAGTGACAGAAGAACAGGATGATTAAAGAGGGACTCTAATTAACAACACAGTACTGCAAAAGCAGAAGCATCCTCTACAGTTGCTAAATATAATTGCTGGAGAAAAGTGTATAAATATTCATTTAAATGTATTTCTCAAAGGCTCATGCTTGGAACCACAGCTGCAGGGTTGCCTAAAGAAGCATAAATGCACCACAATTAATGCATTCTTAAAGGAAGAAAAAAAAGCTTTATCTTTAACATTCAGGCATTTGAGTAAATACCATGGATCAGCGATTTCTATAGCTAACATTTTGCATGTCATATTTATTAGATGGTGTTACTACTTATACTTTAGAAATTTGGTGGTTTCTTTGATTATGGCTTTCTAGATTTAACAGTTATAAATTTAACTTTGGTGGAGTGACTAATACACAACTTAATGCCTTGTGTGATTAAGTTTTAAGTTTGTTTGCCAGAAAATTTGGCTAAAAACCATTAAAATGAATTCTATTTTCTGTTCAAACAAATCTGCAAACCTCATTCCATTTTAAAATTTCAAATGCATCTTTTGTTTGTTTGGTAGAAAGAATACTGCGTTAATTCTCCTTTTGATTATCTTTAGATGAATATGATAATAAGTATTCACTGATCATTTGTTTATCAAGATGTATCCAAAAATGAATTAAAGGACATATCTCCATGTCAACCACGCATCACCTCATATATTGAATTTGGTGTGTGAGTTGGTGAGACAGAATGTAGCAAAGACCAGAGACAGTGACCACTTTGGAAAAATTAGATGGTGATTAGCAGTACATAGGTGGCTAAAGATAAAATAAGCAAGGCATAAATTAAAGATATGGAGACTCTCAAGAGTAAAGAGGGGAAAACACATCAGTGACTTCACTGCCAGAGTCCAGAGCAAGGAATAAGGAAGAACTCATGATGTAGAGAAGAGAATTAGAACTAGGCATATCAAACAAAATGTTGTCATGTAAGCTTGACACTGAGACAAGGTTTGACTAGAAATTTCTGCCTAAGGAGGGCCTAAATCTAAAGATATAATTCTCAAATAGAGGTGAATGTTGTCCCTCAGTGGATACTTGTCAATGTCTGGAGACATTTATTTGTCACAGTTGAAAGCAGTATATATGGGACTGTTATCCAGTGAGTCTCAGAGTCCAGGTATGCTGCTAAACATTTTATATTTAGGGGGTGGCAGCACAGGATAATCTCTTCCTATCTTTCATAAAGTTCATGGTCCATATACCTGTACAGAATAACAGAATAACAAGAGAAAGGCATAAAAACACTTACTTAGTGACAGTTTTATGTGACATGAAGTCCTGAAGACTCCAAGACCCAGAGTGATCTGTGAATTTTTATGCTTAGATTCAATGAAGCATGCCCTGTAGATGTACAATAAGACAGAAAGGGTCGGAATTAATGTTAGCAGGATGAGTGAGGAGATCCAGCAAAGCCCATCTGCCCAAATTCTTTCTGGCCTCTCCCTGGTCCATCTGCACATATTCTTTCTGGCCTGTTCCTGCAGCACTCCTTCAGTACCACTATGGGGCAGGTCTCTTTCTGGAATGGAGATACTATGATGCACCATCAAAGAAAGTGGGTCAGACAATTTCTTAATAGCCAACTCTGACCCAGAAAGGGGAGGGAATTCTTTTCAGAGTTTGTTGCTGGCTTTGAGGGGGAAAAGGGTTCTGGTTTTTGTGACCTGCCTTGGGTAAGAGGGCTTCTAGTCTCTGTGGCTTGCCTGCTTGGAGGGGGATGTGGATGAGGAATGAGAAGGAGAAGAGTAGATGAAGATCAGAGAGAGATTTTGCTTCTGAGAGTGCTTCTGAGCCTGGCCTTCTCTCTAGTTTACAATTCTCTGAATCCACACTTTGCACAGAACAGCTCCACAGCAAAAGATCACCCAACCCCAGCTATCAGCTTTGCTGAGGCTAAGAAACCACTCTTCTGAGCTAAGAGGATGATGAGAGAAACAGGCCTTATGGAATTTTAACATAGATGGCAAATAACATCTGTTAGGTTTAGTGAGCTGTGGGAACAGCTACAATTTGTGTGTTCATTTCCAGATTTCTTGAAAAGCACTGTCTTACGTGGTAATTGTATGATTTAATTTCTCAAGACAAATGTAACATTAACAATATTCTTGGCCATTGTGTGTTTGAAGATAACACTTTTTTTAAAATCATCTGAAAGTTTGCTTATTGTATTTATTTTTGATCAAACATAATGAGCTTAGTTAATGAGCTTGGTTAATGATTTTCACATTTCTCTTACTTTTTTTCCATTATTTTACATCCACTTCTGAAATGTGTTCCATTGCAAGAATATCCAGGTAAATCCACTGTGTGATGTGCTTGTTTTTAGGATTACAAAGAGTGTCATAAAAAGCCTCTGGTTCTATGGCTTTCTCTTCCTGTATGTTACCAAGGTTGGTTGAAAGCCAGGCACATAGCTGCTGGGATGTGCTGATCACACTGTGTGGTTTAGAAAGAAAAGGCTCTTTTATAGTTACGGCAATCATCGATGAAAATGGCACACACAGTTTAGCATTTTTAATGTTACTAAAATCGTTAAAAATTTTACTCAGCGAAGAATGTTTAGTTCTAAATTAATGAAGTTCCTATTGCCATTTTAAGATCTGACTACTGAAACCATTTGAACTTTAAGGTCTTTGATGAGTGTATAATTTGGATTTCAAGTAAATGGCAAAGAATGTATATGTCTTGTCACTATTAAGAAACATTTATTTATTCTGGTTTGTTCTCATAAGAATATTGGCAAAGTGTCCAAACTGTTTAGTTAAAATGATAGACAACTTGCACATTGTAATTTGTGTGTGTGTGTGTGTGTGTGTGTCTTTTGGTTGTCTTTTCTGGAAGCTTCTGGTCCTTTGGGACGAGAATGTGATGATTTTGTTTGTAACTGTGCCTTCGTAGAACAGAGGCAAAATCTGTGGTGAATTTCCTCTCTTGGCTATGACTAATTGGCATCAGTGGCCTTTGTGTGTTAGAGGCCTAGTAGCATTCTGACTGATAAGCAGCATTCCCACAGGCATGGAGAGGAGGGTGAGGTCCTCTTTCAATGTAGTATTCCCCATGCTTGCTTGGTCCTTTGCCTGTGCCTTCATGAACTCTGAAGCTCAGGGAAGGGTGTATTGGGGCAGTGTAGGACTCTGCATTTGTGTTCTGTATGGAAACAAAAAGACAAAATTAAGCCTTTATAACATATCATATGCAAATCAATGTTGGAACGCCCATTTTGTGCCTACACTGTTTCATGCTTCATCATGTATCCAGAGGGGCCTCTGGGTTTTATAACAAGGATGAGACCATCGGTGGTACTATTATCTATTATTATTTGCTTTCAGTATTTTACAATATGTTGTCATTTATCCCATAGGACAACAGGATTGTGCCTAGTTTAATTAAAACTTTTTTATTAAAACTTTAAATAATAGAGTCATCACTGAATTTTGTTGTATGACAGGGCACCATCAGGAAAAATTTTGTTCCATGGAGAGGTTTGCGCCTTAGCTCATGGCAAATGCTTCTTAAATGTCCTTCAAAATGTATTTTTTAAATTTTACAAAATCACTTCTCTAATATTAAAATAGATTGTTAACAATACGCTTTCCAGCAAACTATTCTGAACATAAATGTTGTATTTATTATTTCAAGATAAAATTTTAATGAACAAGCCATTAACTGCTTCTTAAGAGAAACATGTTTTAAAATTCTGGACCATTTTGAAAGTAGCTGTTTGTCAGTGTTTCTGTAGTTATAACTTCTGAAATAAATTTATTGTTAATGAAAATGACAGGTGTTACCGGCCAGAACTCTCATAGCTGAAAGTGTAAAATCCTTGGAAGCAGAATTTTATAACCTGTTTAAAAAGCTTCCAGATTGAAGACTACTGTGGGTTCTGAACTCAGGTAAAATATGAAAATTACCAAATTCCAATTAGTTTACAGGGCAACTGGTAGTTGCCAGGGAAGATTTACTTCAATTCAATGATTCAGAACCAAAAATGCGAACTAACTTGTGGGCCTGGGCTGAAAACAGAGGTTCACGAGTTGCAAATTACAGCCAGGCGACATGTGAATCAACATACATCCATTAAGTTTTTCTTTCGGTCTGCGAGCCACAGATCCAAATTTGGTTAGTGCCAGCCCTGCAAATTGTTGTATCATAGAGTATGAAACTAAGATTTTCAATTAATTAAACATATTAAAACTAATTTCTCCGTGTAAAAAATATTAATAGAATGGTTCCATGGAAACACATTCTGTACTATTCTATAATAAAACACATATTTAAAGATGCATTTATTTTACCCACCTAAATTTTTCCTTTGTGTGTGTGAATTTTTACAATGTATATATGATACAAGTATAGTAAGACAGGCAAATAACTTAGCAGAGTCTGGATCTTCATACCAGAGATTCACAAAAAATATGTGTCTTTGTCCATTTATATATTGTCCATAGTTGCTTTTATTGCTGCCAAAACAGTATGGGATAGTTGTGACAGACTGGCCAAAATGCTAAAACACTTACAATCTGTTTCTTTATAGATAAAGGCTGCTGACCCTGGGTATATGTTAATAGGTCTGTATTACCGTCTTCCACACAGGTAGTAGTTTTCCAAGTGTCTTATAGTACTGGATCTTATATGAGGCTGCATGTTGTAGAACTTGAAAGAGTTTTGTGAAATACCAAAGCCTGGACTCACACCCAGAGATTCTGATGTAATTAGTGAAAGAGGGGTGACCTCCTGGTGATGGGCAATCCATAAGGAAAGGACAGTTTCTTTGTGCTGGCTGGAGTTGACCCAAGTAGCATTGCAAAACCATTCTTCCTTGCCTATTCTGGCTTTTAAAAAGAGTTTAAAGAGAGCTAACCCCAGATTTAGTGGAAAAAGTACAGAGTTGGGAATAGCAGCCCATGGTCAAATCTTACACTTCCTTCACCCTCCTCCGAACTTTGGCAAGCATAAATGCTACTGTAAGACACATTGATTCCCCAGTCTTGAATGTAAGGTAAAAACCATGGGCCTCTATTGTCTATGTTTTCAGTGCTTTTCTTAGCTCTCTGGTGCCTATTTTTATCACTGAACAATAAAAATCTATTGGCAACAGTCCTGGTAGTTATCTTCTATTCAAATGTCCATAGAAGATCTGAAAGTTCTAGAAGTTTGGCCATGGTGGATTTCTTTTCCTGCATGACTCAGGAACTAAGGATTATTTCAGTAATAATCCAATTTCTGAACCTGGCACATGGTGTTACTTTGCAGCGCTGTGCATGGCTGTCATTGTAAACACTGTTTATAGAATCTTTATCAGCATTTGCCTCAGGAATTTATAAAGCACTTAGTATAATTTGCTGTGAAACCACTGATGTTTTTTTTTTTAGCTTAATAGAGTCGGCACATATGGAATATTTGGAAGATAGCAGTTTACATCCTATAAAATTACTTTGGAATCTAAAGCACTTTTATCTCAGCCATTTAAAATGATTGATTAGTTAATTCACACAGCCAGGTACTGTTCTTCTCATTTTACAGATGAGGGAAATGAGGCAAAAAGAGGACAGGGGACTTCTTCAAGGCCATGCAGCAAGGTAGTGGCAATTGAGAACTGGAACTCAAGGTTCCCAGATCCCCAGCCTGCATGTTTCTGCTGAACGCTTCCCTCCACTGCATGACACTTAAATCTAAATACCCCCTTGATCTCCATCCTCCATGAATGCCGAAAGCTCCCAGCAGGTGCTTGTAGTAAAACACATGGCTAAATCACTGCTTCTTCCTGCAGGAAAACTTCTTCAAATTTTATTATTATATTTTGCCTAGAATGGCAAAAATGCAAATAGATCCATTGAGAAACAAACATGTTCCTTTTTAAAATTAAGCCGAGACCCCAGCATCATCTATAGAGCAGTTGGGAATTAATTTCACTGATGTGCTACAGGGGACTGTGATAATGGAAACCGTGCTTTCTCAGTGCTGGGATGGGTCATGCAACTATGTTGCTTATTTAATTTAGAAGGGTTTTTAAAGAAATAGTGGAGAACCTTGACTAGCCAAAAGACAGGGCAAAAGAAATGTACCCGAAAGAAGAAAACTTTTTTAAAAACGTAGCGGTTTGTTAAAAATTGTTGATTTTGATCTAAGTACCAACAGAGAACATCTTCCTGTATTAATCATGTGTAATACTTTTGACAGTGACCCTGAGGCAAAGCAACACACTCAATTACCAAACAAGATTCATTTCTCTCTGTGTACCTTTGAAGGTAGCACAGTAAATGTTTATTTTTAACTGTAGAAAAATATATCATAACGGGGACTAGGCCACATCTATTCATCAGATGTTCTATCTACTTGAGTCTATTGTTCTGATGCTTTAAATGTATGGAGATTTTGAAGTAATATATGTGTCCAGCAACATATGTCCTGGAGAAGAAATTCTTGTAGAATAAGACTTTTTTGCCCACTTATTAGATACCTAGATGTTTCCATAGGAGGGACATACCAATATGTATTTATACTGTTTTATTATTACTATTATTATTACTATTGTTGCTATTTTGAGACAAGGTTTCACCATGTAGTTTTGGCTGGTTTTGAACTCATTATGTAGCCCAAACTGGCCTCAAATTCATAGTGATCCTCCTGCCTCAGTCTTCCAAGTGCTGGGATTACAGGCATGTGCCACCAGGCCTGGCTTATTGCTATCACTGTCATTAATACTTGATCTCTGCCCTCTGTGAGGTTTCTGATCTAGTTGTGCAGTCTAGTAGTATATAGAGAATCAGTTAATTAGGCCTCCATGTGGAACCAGCATCAAGTTATCCTTAAAGAGCAGCATGTCTGCTAGGCTGACTTTCTACACTGAAGTCCAGCTGGTAGAAAACATGGAGCCCAAATGGATTGCAGCAGTCTGTTACCCAAGACACAGCATGTTCCCACTGGTTGCCTGCTGAGCTCCGTGGATGAAGTGGAAGAGGTCTGGGTCAGTGTTGTGCACACAGTACTCTGTGTCACAGCTGGCAACACTGAGTGTAGGCCATGCCCAGTTGTGTAGGAGTCTGTTGGCAAGCCTGCCAACAGGCTCTCTGCTCTCTCCAGAGAGAGATGTCTTTGTGTGCCTGGAATGTGAATAGCTGTGTGCGGGGGAACAGAGATTTTCCTGTCCTTTAAGGTCTCGGTTTTGGGACTAGGTGATCAGAAAGAAGGTATTTCTGCTTTTTTTGTCTTGGACAGGAAACAAAACATGACCCACGACTATACCATCTCTAGCTTCCAAGACTGTGTCTATTCAGACATCCTCATATGAAGCCGGCAGTGCCCTTAACTCACAAGACATGGAGAATCAGGGCATAGTGGATCATGCCTATAATCCTAGCACTCAGGCAGGCCAATCCTGGTGGATTAACTAATGGTCAGCTTGAAACACTCAGATGAACTGAATCAGCATGGTTCTGGGTGTGGAAGGCCCACCGGAGGATTGTTGCCAACAGCAGAGAAAGAAGACTGGAAGGGAAGATGGTGAGCTGTTGATTCTCCTGGAGACCTTTGTCATGCTGGCTTTCCTGACATGAATTCAGCTTTTCTTATTGGTGAAGGAGCTCAGGTCCCCACTGTCATTGAGGATGGCTGCAGTTCTCTTCGGGGGAGCTCTGGCCCTTACCTTGAACTGTCATTTCATGGCTCCAGTGCAGATGCCTCAGCCTAATGGCACACATCCTTCATCCCGCTGACACATACTTCTAGCTTCCAACACTGACCTTTGGGCCTTCCCAGTGCAGATTCTTGGTAAGCATGCATGACACATTGTCATGGGCTCTGAGTGTTCAGATGGACTCGCAGAGGACACTGCTGTGGGACTCAGACCCCCAGCTAGATTTTTTGGGTCTCTACTGTGTGGACAGATCTCCTGCACTCTTGCATTTGACTCTTTGGGTGAATATTATAAAATAATCCTATAAATTATGTGTCCTGTAGTAAATCTTTTCCCTTGGAAACCTCAACTACAACACTGAGGTAGGAGAACAGAAAGTTGAATCCCAGCCAGGAAAACTTAGTGACTTAGTGAGACTCTGTCCTAAAATAAAAATACAAAAGGGCACTGGAGATGTAGCTCACTATGATGGTCCTGGGTTCAATCTCCTGTACTGGAAAAAAAAAATAGATGTGATGTAGGGAAGTTTAAGGGTGCAGGGAAATAGGGAGCTGACCTCAGGGAAATGAAGGAACAGAGAGAGGGAACTGGCCTTAGGAATAAAGGGGAAGGGAAAACAAGAGGTGGATCATGTGCTTTGTGTGTTCAACAAATGCCAAGATTGGCAGCATTGCAGAAGCTTCCTGGGAAAGCAGGAAAATGGCCAGGGCAAGTTGGGGAGGGTTCAAGAGTCACACCACTCAGAGGTTTGTAGGTTGTGGTTTGAGTTGAAGTCCATGTGAAGAATGATGAGAAACCTATTCCAGTATCTACGAATGAATGACCTGTATTTTCAAATTACAGCTTTGAGCCATATACTGGATATGTGAATCAATTTACATATGGTCACAGGAGCATTGCATTTTTAAATAATGCTATAGAATAGGACAGAACATAGCAGAGCGCCTTACATGTAGCAAGATGCCTTGCCTGAGTATCATTTCATGGAATTTCTTTGTCATTATTTCATTAATATTAGGCTGCACACTTTTTTTCCTATTTTGACATCTCTCCTAAATCCAAGATATGTCTCACAGTTAACAGCATCTAGAAGTAGATGAAATATGGCATGAATGCTTTATATATGCATAAGCCAAATGGGTTGCTGTGCTATATGTATTTCTGCCTGTGGCTTAGAGTTAATATTTTACCTCTTGTACCCTTACTTAGTGGTAGTTATGTTGGAGCAGCTGAGGGAAGGTGGAACCCTGCCTAGAATTGATGCCTCTACTCTGGGTGGGGTGATTAAAAGGAAACATAAGTAGCCTTCGACTCTGGGAATCTATATAGTTGTTAATGGTTGCCATCTAATTTAGACCAGCATGGTCAAAGCAGCAGACTCCAGCATTAACAAAAACATCTCACAGGATGGGGAGAGAGTGCTCAATAACCCCAAGACTCAAGATCTGAAAGCCCTTGGGCTCTTCACAGCAGAATTAAGCATCATCCTTTAAGGGACTATAGGTACTGGGTGGTTACTGAGGTCAGTGACAGAAAGAACCAACCCCAAATCCCCTGACCAGCACAAAGCAGCCATTCTGACCCTGGTGAGCCAGGCACAGGAGACCAACGCTGCTTTTTATTGCCATCACCATCTGGCCACTTTTCAACCATGCCCACTGCTTCACTTGCCCACTGCTTCTTGTTTCATTGCAGTGTTCATTACCTCTGCAAGGGCTGCTTTCAGGGAATGTGCTCACGGAGACAGCTCGTCTGACTTCCCTGCAGGGGTCCTAAGTGGGGGAATATGGTCTGTGGGATTAGAGGGAAGACAGGCCAAGGCTCATATAGTAACAAGAGCACTGCAGTCTTAGAGTGTTGGATTAGGTTTGTGTAATCTAAACCGTATGAACCTATGTGAAATTCCTCCTGTAGCAAAGCTAAGCTTTGGAATAGGATCAAGGTAGAGGGAAGAGAAGGCACATTGTGCTAGAATCCTGGGATGGCTCATACATCTTACCTTATGTGAAGATGTAAATTACTGGGTACATGCAAAAACCAGAGAATCTGTGTCATGCATCTGAATTAAAAATCACTACTTCTTTCTCTCCGCCAAATCTGACCTTCATTTCTTCAGTGTGGGCAAGGAAGAGGAACAATAGACCTCCCTAGTCCGGAGGCTGAGCTCCATCCTTGCTCCCTTCATCTCTTCAGGCTGATAATAATTTGCAGCACAAGTTGTATAACCTTTTTTCAGGGAGCTGAATTTAGTCATAACATATCATTTGCTGACACACACTCCACCATATATACTTTAATTGCCAGTAGATTATGACTAAAATTAATCAAATCACTGAAAGCTGCTCAGCACTATTAAATTAGTATGTGGTAATTTGTTCTTCATTTAATTTTGCGTTCAAACTATAGCTTCTGCCCATATATGTGGGAGTTATAGTATCAAAAGTCATTTCTTGAGCTTGACAAATTGACAAATTTTGCTTTTTCACTAATTGTTTTCAAGGACAGCTGTTATGATTTTAATGTATAATGAAGATAATTTCTACCAGTTAGCAGAAAAGCAATTTGAAAATAAACACAATATATTTCCAAACTTTCTTGTTATTTTGGGTTATTTGTAATAATTGGATGCTTTATTCGTCAAATAGTGAGTTCTCAGGTTATTTATTTTATACTTTTATAGAAATGAAACTATATTCATAAATATATATGTTGATGCAGATGAATTAACATTTTTAGATAATATATGTAGAAAGTAATTGCTATTACTAATATGTTAATTAAATAAGGTACTGTGTATGGAAGTATAGACAATAGACTTTTACCAGCAACAAGCTGTTTTATGGTCATTCAATGTTTGTGCAACAAGAAATGTACTGATTCAATGATATTCTTTCAGGACTGAAAACAATTTTGTTTGATGCTTTGTCAAAGCTTTAAACTCTTAAATGTAATCTCCACTGGGTTTGTTTTTATTTCTTTGATGTTTCCTTCACCCAAAACACAAATTAAAATATGCCAGGAGAGGAAAATATTTTAAATGAATCCAATCTGTTTTCCTTTTCCTATTGGTGAACAATATTATTTGTTGTAAAATATTATGTGAAACTGTTTCATATACCATTTTATTTTTTGTATCAGACTCATGTAATATGTCTTTTTCAAATATGTGGTTGAATGAACACTGAAGGCATACTCTCAATGTTTTAAATTTTGGGGATTGAAAGCTATCTCAGCTAAGTAACTCAATTTCACTTCGAGACAATTTTAACATTGAAAGCTAACAGCGACAGAGACCATGTGATACGCAAAGGCCAAAAAGAAAAATGCTATCTGACCTTTCAACTGCACTCTTTGAATTCTTTGTGTACTATTCAATTTGTACAAAATACTCCTTAAAATTGGGGATTTGGTATTACTGCCCTGGGACTGTAGCACTCAGAATGACTCCTTTTGCAGGACACAGGATCTCCAACACAGCCACAGAACATTCTGCCTGGTAGCTTGAAAACAGCGTCATGTAATACGTTAACAAGTGGATGTGACTGTCCAGCAAAAATTTGCCAACCCCTTCAAACCTTCATTATTCAAAGGATAGACCACACATTAAGAATATCAGCACCCCTTTGTGGCTTCTTAGAAATGCAGAATCTCAGGTCCTACTGTAGACCTAATCTAATCAGAATCCACATTTTAGCAAGATTCCCTGGGAGATTTAGGTACTACTTCACATTAGAGGAGCACTGTCTAAACTACCGAGCTCCTGAGGAGCATCTGAAATGAGTAAGTACTATATTTTGAGATCTGGGCTTTCTACTAGGCTTAGCTGGTAAGGAGCCAGCTGCATCACTGTGGCCCTCTAAATATTGGAAACTGGAGTGCTTGTATGGGTCACCCATAACCTCCACTTCCTGCTCCAGTTCTTCTCAGTTGGTTTATTTCATTTCTTTAGGGAAGATTCTTGTCATTTCTTGCCTTGGAAAATATTGGCTGTGGGTACTTGTCTGTGAGGGAATGAGTAGGGTGTTGTTTCATAGAGAGGTATCTGTGTAAGTACTATATTCCTTTTGTTTTCTGTCCATGGCATATGCCACCCAATTTTGTACCTGAAAATTTGGGTCTCAACATTTTAGCTATTATTCAAGTCAGATCAAGTGTCCCTTGCATTGTAAATTGGTCTGACTGTAATCCAAGTCCCAGCCTCTGTTGTGAGAATCAGTAGTGAGACACTGATGGGTGACACAGGGTTTCTTAGCCTTCTCATTTCTGACACTGGGGTCATGTAATTGTTATGGGAGGCAGACCTGTGCATTGTAAGATGTGTAGCAGTATTCTTAGCCTTAAGTTTGATGCCACCATTATATCATACTCCCAGTGGTGATGGCTGAAAATATCTTCAGGCATTGCCAGGTGTACTATAGGGAATAAAATTGCCGCCACTGAATTACAAGGTTAGAGAAAAAAAATCAACGACTTCCTAGGTGGTCTCAGGGCAGCTGTAGCCCCAGAACATTGACTCCCAGCCTGGATCACTCTCTGCTAGTTTTAGCCCATGGTTGGCAACTCAAAGTCAGATCCAGCATGGAGAAAGGGACTGACATGGAGGAGAGCTACTCACACCATGGTGGCCAGGAAGCAGAGTGCAAAACGAAGAGCTGGAGTGACTTTCTTCCAAACAGAGCATTCAGTGGAGCATCTTCATGATCCAGTCAACACCCATGAAGCTTTTGGGGATACTCCAGATCTAAACCACAGCACTCTTCCTTCAGTGAGGCATAATAATCCCACGTTCCCTGTGAATCATGAAATGAAAGACTCAGAATGCAGAGTGAAAGACATAGCATCTCTGCCCCACTTTTCCAGGCCCTCAGCCTGGTATCCTCCCTTTTCTCAGATTCTCATTCATAATCAGTCATATTCAGTCAGTATCAGTTCTTATTTAATTTTTTTTTAATTTTCATTTTCATTTTAAATGATCTCAAGTGGCAGGAGAACTAAATATATATTTTCTGGCTAATATTTAGAACTGAAATCTCTATGATAGCTTCCTCAAAAGAAACAAACTGGGGATGGGGAAAGAAATGGACTTAACCATTTTCTGATTTTCTTTCAAATTAGTATTTTGCTATTGCTTAGTTTCCATTATCACGTGGTATTATTTTTAAGCCATCGCTCAATGACATTATTTCTGTAGCTGACAGTCACGAGTCAAGATTGGTAAATGACTGTTCTGCGTGAGGAAGAGATGTAACATTTGCTCAGTGTATGTGAGTAATGACGGCCTTCAACTATCTTTCCAGTCTGATCAAACCTAATTCATTTACTCCTATAAAATAATCATTTATATTATATGATGATTAAAACATTAAGTTTTCAAATATTGAACTTTGTTTTGCACTTGATTTTTTCTTGAACTTGAGATATGCAAATTTGTGGTATATTCAGTGATTGTAATAACTGTTGCCAGAGGGAGTAAGCCTGGGTCATCCAGAGAACTGACTATGTTGTCTACCTCCTGAGATGAAACTACTACACAGCAAATCTGATTTACAATTCCATTTGGATATTTTGTCATTTTCCAAAGAGGAAAAAAAAATAGCACATCTAACTCAGAGCTCTTTCCAGTATATATTGTGCCTTAATGAGAATCACAGGTTACTTACCAAAGTGACCTAGTTCTCTGTTCGTGTTGCCTGCACATTGAATTTTGTGCCTTGCTTTGGCCAATGGGATGCAGGAGTTGTAATGATGAGCCAATTATGAGCTTGAGTCCTCAAGAGGACTTCTCTTCTTTGTCTCAGCATACTGCTTGGCCTCCATGAAATTGAGCCAGGACTGGACTAGTGTAGAGAAGATCCATCTGAGCTGCAGCCACACTAGACCACCAGTCCTGACCTCCCAGCATTTGACTACAGATGTGGGAACCCAGCTATGACCAGAAGACCTGCCCAGCTGAGCCCAGCCCAGCTGCTAACTGCAGAGATATGAGTTCATTAAGGGAGTAAATTATAGTTGTTGTTTTAAATCACTGAATTTAGGGATGACTTTTCATGTGGCAAAAGCTAACTGAAATGGTGAGAATTGAAAACAGGTACACCTATGAGTCGCTGAATTAATGAGTTAGATAATGGTGCCCCTTTTTCTGTTCCAGACCCTTTCAGAATCCTCAGTTGCTTCCTTAATCACTGTTATGTAAGGCTAAAAGATTCATAATTGGAAGCAGTAGCCACAAATTCTGTAGTCAAGTTGCTATCTTTCATTTGGCTATAAATCAGTTACATAGGTACAGCCTCAGTTACCTTATTTGTAAAAAGAAGTACATTATACATCTGTTTAGTTGTTTGGCTATGAGGATTGTTTAAGGTGATTTATGCAGGATAGTTACTACATATGCCTAGGCTTAGTAATCACTCAGAAACCCTGCTGTTGTTATTAATGAAATAAACACTCAATTGGCAGTTAGGAATCAAATTTGAACTATATGGCCTCAGATGCAGCACTTTAGCTACCTAAACCTCAGTTTCCTAGTTTGAAATTAATAAAGTAATGAGTAGGTTAGTCCCACCCTCTGACTGGCATTAACACTTTGTACTGAACTGAAGTTTGCAAACTCAGCTAAAAGTGCGCTTGTATTATCATTAAGTCATGCAGGTTAGCATGTAACATGTGAGAGCACTACAAAAACTCCTTTTATTTATTCCTATCTCCAAGAGGTTAGTGTATAATTATGTAGATAGTGTTATAATTACTTTTCCCATTGCTGAAATGAAATACCCAACATCCCCAAAGTTAAAGGAGGAAACATTTACTTGAATCACAGATTTTAGAGGTTTCAGTTCATAGTCAGCTGGCTCTAGGACAGGGTGGCATGGCAGAGGAACATCGTAGGATAAATAGTCCATAGAAAAGCAGGGTTGGCATAAGGCACCAAGCTGCGAGCAAGTGACAAGCACCAAGCAGTAATCTTCTTTCTGTCCTTCATGTTTTATCCAGGCAACCCACTTTTAGGGTTGGGAGCACTCACACCCAGGGTGGGACACCCTTGATCCTAGCATCACACCATGAATCAATCCCAGCATCACATCCTTGATTTCAGCAGCACACACCCTAGATCCAGGTACCTCCAAAAAACCCTGCCTATGACCATATGAGGCTTTTGGAGACATCTGTATATAAGCCATAACATCTGGTACAAAAACCTCAGTAAGCAGGTGGGTGAACTGAAAAAGGCTCTAGGTTTAGAAAAAAAATGGTTGAAAATTAGTACTGAGGAACTTTTAGCACTGAAAGTCTAGGCAACACAGAAAAGAATCTTTTTAATATATTCACACTGCTGGCTAGGGATCCACTATGGTCCAGGAACCTTTGGTGAGCACTGGATTTTCACTGCTGGTCAGTGGACTCATGGAGCTCTTAGGCTGGGGTGTCATTGGTAAACACCTGAGAAGTGTAAGCGGCTTGGCTTGCTAATGTTCTCTTCTTCTTAATGCTTGGTTTCAGCTCTGATACAACATTGGCATCACCATGATATCCCTAATGGTTTAATTCCTATCCTTCTGCCTAGCTAGGTGTGCTCTGGGCATAGACTTGCCGTTCCTCCCTGCTCTGTATCCTCAACTGCTAACCACTCAGTACAAGTGTGGGTCTGCACTGCAGAAACACCTGGATGACTATGAGTAGCACACGTGATTTACAGCAGGAATTGGCAAATGGATTTTGTAAAGGATAAGGCCTTATATAACAAACCGTTTTGTCACAGCTGCCATTCTGCCATTCTTCCATTGATTATGGCACCAAAGCAACCTTAAACAACATGTAAATTAATGGACATATATAATGCTAATAAAACTTTATTTATAAATCAAGGTGCAATGGGTTTTGGTCCTGAAGCTACAGTTTTCTGACCATTGGGTCAGCAAAAACTATATATGGACTGGGCAACTGGGTAATACAATGCTTTTAGGATTTCTTCTTAAATGTAAACAAAGAGCAGTCTTTCTAATTTTGCACTTGAAAATGGCAAAATACTACAAAATGTTAAAAGATTAATTCCTATGGAGTAGCATCACGGAGACACTTTGCAGCAAATATTAACAGCAGTCCATTTAATAAGTTGACCAAGTACTAAAGATTGTATCTGCTTTCAATGCAAAACTAGCAAGCTTCTCAAAATGGGAATTTTGAGAATCTAAATGGAAGTTTACATCTGAATTAGATCTCTCACCAGAGAGCAAAAAGCATTTTTGAAATTTGAATAGCCGTGGAATCATCCTCACATACAAGGGTATTTGAATTCAAAGTAATAGTGGAGCCCATCCCACTTAGTTATCCTTTCCAAGATGCATTTATATTCATGTTTATATTTATATTTGTACTTAGGTATATTTTAAAACTACAGCAGTGAATTCAAGGTAATAAATACATGTAGCAAACACAGTATTTCAACATTAAGAATAAAGCAAAAGCCCAGGAGACCAGGAAGGGTTGACGTTGTGATATTTGGAAGAACACTTTTATTGGATAAATTTAAATGTTTTATTTGGTATAGAAATCATTAAATCAAAGGAAATAAGTGGGTTGGCCAAGTGTGTTCATTGGATACAGAACCGATAGAGGAAATGTGAATATTTCCTATAAAATATGGGTAGGTACATAGTGTTTCCCAGGCCACATTAATATTTATAACAAAATTAATTTTATTTTAATAAATGGATAGATAAATTATAATTTACTGATTTTCACCCAAATTTGAATTAGAACTAGTTTTAAAACATAGGATCTTGGGTTCATGGGTTAATTGAGAATCTTGAAAGTAAAAATTGTTTTTTCCTGGCAGATTTTAAAAATAGATTTTGAAAAAATTGCTTAGCAACATAATGTAACATTTAAAAGTAGAAATAAAAACCACAATAGTCCCTTGCTACTGTTTATTTTTTCTTCATGAAGAGTTCACTCTTAAAATACTGTATCATGAAGCAAGGTGCCCTTGTAGTCAGAAAGCAACATATGGACAGAGTAAATACAATCCCGATTAAGCTCCTATTTTATACAGAATGGCAATATAGTCAGACGTTTTAAGTACCTGCAACTTGTCAACCCCTAATTTGTGGTTTCCCATAGGACCAAGGCACCATAGTGTATTTTTCCTAACTACAGATGTTTGCCATTTTTAACCATAGTAAATGTACCAAAAGTTTTTAAAGCATTATATTTTTCTAGCTCATTTAAAGATAAACATCTGTTTGCTTTAAAATTGAAATAAAGTCTATGAATCATAGAAAAGTGACACATTTTATGGGCCATATGCACAAACTCCAGAAATGGGCTAATTTTCAAAAATTATTATGGACAGGCAATTATGTGCTTGAAATTTTGCAAGCATGTATGATTCATTACCTAAGGCATGTTGAGCGTTTTTGCATTTAAAATGTTTCTGTAAGAAGGCAGCCACTAGGGCATATTTTTGCTTTGGACTCATTGTTGCAAAGGTGTGGCCAAGATGAAAGGTAACTGGAAATAGTGTAATTGTATAAAACAGGAATTGTGATCCTCAGAAAAATTTCCTTTAGACATAACAGTGCCGACAAATTGAATCTTCATCCCTTGAAGTTAACTGGGAAAAAGAGATACTTCAAGTATATTGTGTAACTTAGGTTGTAACCCAATCTGTGAAAATGAAACTCCTCGAGGCTACAAATGATTTGGTTATGCTGCTATACTTATGACATTTTTGTGAAATGTGAGTTTACATTTTAAATATGCTGTGTGGTCTGTGATATAAAGCAGAGTAAACTTGTGAACATAATTGTCCCTGACAGATTAGAATCATCATCTTCTCTTTGTATGGTTTCACAAATCAAACAACCAAAGCTAGTTTGTTGATGGTATTTATTTATTTGTTTAATCAATTTTTGTTAGTACAAGTTGACACATAATGTGTATATTTCTTGTGGGTGTTAGTACTTCTATAGAACGCATATTGTTTCTTCATTCCCTTTCGCTCCCCCTCTATCTTTTGGTTCCTTTCTCTTTGGCAAAGTATCTATGCCCCCATTTCTTATCTTTTATTTTGTTCTTTTTTTATATTTTGTGTTTTTCCTATAAAAGAGACCATGTGATATTTAAGCTTGTGTGTCTGATTTATTTCACTTAACATTATGGTTGCAAGGTACATCTATTTTTCTAGAAATACTTCAAGCTTATCCTTCTTTATGGCAAAGTAATACTCTATTATTACATATAAATGCCATATTTTCTTTAGTGATATTGAGAAATCTTATCTGACATGCCATAAAATTTATATAAAAAGTATATATGCACCTGGTTGGAAGGAACAAATTCAACTATGTAACTTTTTATTGTGGTAGTTACCCCCAAAGTTAAATGCGTTTGTCAAAAATAGCAACATTACTTTGAAGAATATAATGTGCATCTGGTGTGGCTAGAGAAGCAGCAGGTTTCCCCACAGTAAGAGAAAACAGGGCGACTTTATGATGTGTAACGTGCCACAAATCTCTGGGCTTTTTTTGTGCTATCCTTTCCCATTAGAAGAGCCTTTCTGAATACCAAAGATTCATGTACTGTTTGGGGGCAGTGTTGGGAGGGCCTTCCCCACTCATGCCCTAGAAATCCCAAAATATTACTGTGTATCATCCCCCTCTGCCTTTCATTGAGACACAAATTTGCAAGGAAACTTTAGCTTCATTTTTGGTCATGTTGTCTTATTTCATGGAGAGAATAGTCTGTCTTAAAATGGCTTAAATATGACTTTTGTCAACCTAGTTATTTAATTTGCATGCAAATAGAATTGCCTCCAGCCCTCTGGTTCTTGTTGTCTTTCTCAGATGCATGTAAGGGCCAAGCCGTCTATCTGGGGTGGGAAATTAACTTCCATCAACAGTCTGCCTCAGTGGCAGTGCAGCGTTCCTCAGTATAGGCAATGCCAAGTCAAGTGCAAGGGCAAAATTGAAATGCTTCACAAACTCATTCTAGTGTGTACTTTTTATAAAGGCATAATTATTGAGAAATGAACTAAGGTTCTGCGTCCTTTAAGTTATTAAGTCTTTTTCTGCTCCTTTTTATAAATAGGTATGGTGTATATGGAACTCTATTCCAGGGTAAATAAGCCAATTTATGTACAGGTAGGTAGATAGAAGCAATGCTTTGGCTCTCTTGGTTATTAATTGAGAGTTCTAACTCTATCATTCAATTCAATAAACATTTATTGTGCACCTGCTACATGCCAACTGTGTTATGAGGATCGATGTGATGTAGTACCTGCTCCCAAGGGACTCACAACTGCAAGGAGAGACACAAAGACAGTACTAGTGCATCTCACACTGAGTTACTTTCTTGCAAAGATGTGCCTTTTAATAAATACCTAGTGCTGTGCTGAGTACTTCACATATATTATATCACCCTCAGTAACAACCTGATGGTTATTATCCCATTGTACAGATGATTCAGTTGAGGTTAAGTAAGTTTTGAAAGTCAGAGAAGTCTCTGTCTGCTTCACTCACAACTAAATTGGCTTTGCATTGTCCTGGGGAAGACAGTGCCCTTGGATTCAGACCTCTGTGGTAGGGTGTGCTGCCTCATTAGCTTCTTGACTTTTTTTAATTAAAGCTTTTGTCTTTATCTAATGATGTTAAAAAATATAACACTTTACCTCTTACCCAACATGAGGACTTTAATAGGAGCCTCTTTCCCCATAGAGTCTAGCCTAATCTCAATTTTCTGGGGACATTTTTCCCTACCAAGATGCTTTGACCATCAACTCTTTTTTTCTTTTTAATTTTAATTTTTTAGTAGTAAATCTTTGCAGTACGTAGTATATGGATTCCTTGCGTAGAGTTGGTACACGTTCACAAAACATGCGAATTCCTTTTTTCATCCCCTTTCCCTCCTCTCCCTTCTCCTTCCCTCCATCTCTTGATCCCCTTCCCATTTGAGAAAGATCCAATTCGCTACTTCCTATTATCTGCTTTTATTTTGCCCTTTATTGGCCATCTGTCCTTATCTATTATCTCCAGATTGCAGGGCATTTAAGCCTCAGTTTCTGTCAAGAGGATGAGTATAGCTGTCATCTACTGCAGCATATTTTGCCTCCTCTTTTTCATATTTTTTCTGTTTGTTTAGCCCCCAGACTTCATTTTTACATTTATCACAAGTTCAATTTAGGTGTTTTTCCAAAGAAATGAGTGGCCATCTTTTGCAAGAAGGCTTTTATCCTCTTAGAATAATTAGTTTCCACTGTACCCAGACTTAGCAATGTGATTCTCTTTCTATGCACACTTCACTTGTAAATCTAATTTGCACAAAGGCATTGACTACATTTTTTCAAAGGAATCAGTGAGCTTGCTTTAATGTGATTCTTGGTGGCTGAATCTTTACTTGGTTGGAATTCTAAATACAAACCTTTGGTCCCCTATGAGAGATATAGCTTTAGAAAATTAATTTCATCATCTCCAATATTTTTTTCTCATAAAGGTGGAAAATGTGATAGAGACTAAGATGATAACCCATCTCAATCTTACAGTTAAGAGGACATCTCCAAGTTCAAAAAATTGATCCAATAAGGACTTGCTTTCCTTGCATCATTTTCACTCCCACTTAGGTGACCAGTGATTTGTGCAATCTACTTATTGGTCTAATGTCAATGGAACAATCATTAGAGTTCTGTAAATTATCTGTATCCAGCAGTTGGCACCACCATAAATGTCAGCACTTAGCAATTGCCTTGCCAAAGCTCAACCTAATGGCTTTGCTGTTGGGAGCTTATTTCTCTTTGGGGCCTTCTTCAAGGAGTAGTGAAGTTTTGGATTCAGAAAGCTGAATGCTGCCTTTGCTGTCCCAGACACTGCCTCACAATAAGAAGAAATTTGCAGAATAGGGCCAGCGGATATATGTTGTGTAAACTTGAGCCTAGGGAGATGACTGGCGCATGACTGATTCTTTTATGGAACCACATTAGTCTGTGTCAAACTGTAATATTTGGTGCAGGTCTTTCTTCTTTTGGAAGAAAGACCAAAGGATCTTTCCTGATAATATCTCGGGTGGACTTTTGAGATCCATGTTTTGGATTTAGATGAACAAAATAATTCCATGCTAAGCCTGAAAGATCACAGAGTTCATAGAGGGAAAATGTCCAAGTTCAAAGGCTATGCCTTTCTCCTTATTCCAGGGGTAAGAAAAGGAGTTTCAAAAAGGTGAGAAATGCATGGACATCTCAGAGTTTTGAATGGAGAATAGCAATGGAATGAATCAAGAAGATAAAGAATCTAGGAGATGAGCAGGTCTGACTTGTGGCATGATGGGAAATAAGTGGCAGGGCTGGAGGGATAAGTGTGTAATGTACAGAAATGGTGTATGTCTGTGTGTTAGGAGAAGGCAAATGGGTAAGGTAGAGAAGTAGACTTTTAAGAGATCAGAATGTGTGAAAGAGACTGAAGGGGTGAATACCTGGAGACACTTTGACCAACAAGAAAGCAGTCAAAGCAATTAAAACATAAATAACCAAAATTATCATTAAATACATGCAGTATATATTCTTTGCCTCATGATTAATGGTAAAATTAAAGGTGATCTTTTTGTAGGCAAGTATTCATTAAGAGACTTTTCTGTTATATTTATTTATTACCTCAATATCTTTTTAATTGCAAAAATAAAATTTAAAAATCTATCATTACTGCCATTGTTCAGGAATATTGGGCAATGTAGAGTTGTTAATTGAGGATCTTAGAGAAAAATTGCATGTACCTGATTAGGAAAAATACAGTTAGATTTTGTAAGGAATGCACATAGGCCAAGAGTATGCTGTGTAACATTGTAAATGTCTAGTTTATGATATTTGCTTGCGAGCTGGGTTTGAAATAATGAAGTACACTATGATGGACTAGATTACATAAGATGAGGAAACTCTTGTGCACTAGTTTTATTTTTTCTTCTGTAGGTGTTCTGTGAGCCAAATCTGCCTTTGAGCTTAAAGATTGCCTAAGTGGTTTAGAACAGTGATTTAATTCCTCAACTCAGATTAGGTTGGGTGGTAATTGTGGCCTTGTAGAATCAAAGTTGAGGCAATTAAATGGATAAAATAGTTCTTTATAGCACTTTACTGGTAGTGTCTAATAGATGTCAGATTATTCTTTCATGATGAAAATGGCTTTCTGAAGAATAATATTTCATTCTACATTTGGTTTGGTTTGACTTAGAAGCATAAAGATAAAAATGGTATGTACCAGTCTATTCCTTCTGCTATAACAATATAATTTATAAATAACAGAAATTTATTGCATACAGTTTTGGAGGCTGAGTATTCTAAGATCAAGGCACCAGCAGATCCGTGTCTGGTGAGTGTTCATTCTCCTTAAAGATTCTGCCCCTGTGTTGCTCTCTTACAAGATGGGAGGGGAAATATTGTGGTCTCATATGGGGAAAGGCCAGCAGCTTCTGTCAACCTCTTTTATAAGAACACTAATCCCATTCCATAGGGCAGACTCCTCATGGCTGATTCATTAAAAAATTCCCTACTTCTCAACAGAGCACAGTGAAGATGAGTTTAAGCTTGACATTCACAGAGGCCATTGAGATTGAAGCAATGCTCATTTGCAGAAGTCTCTAGTTGCAGAAGTCTATATGTCCTGGGCAGCATATAGTCCTTGGGAAAGAGCAGTTTCATGAAAAACAGCTTGAAAGGAAAGTTATCACAGCATCTGTATTTGCCTTTGTGTTATAAACTGAAGAATCTCCACCTACACTATATTCATTCAACCATCCGTTCACTTGATAAACATTTGCTTAGCATCCACTGTAGGCATTGATTGAACACCTGTTATGTGCCAATCAGTGTGTTTGATGTAATTCAAATAAAAACCTGGATAAAACAGTCTCTTGTCTGGAAGAATTCAACAACAATTGGGGGATGCACACATAATTTTTGAAAAATTCAAATTGGCATTAGAAATGGTTATAAAATATTTTAGCAATTCATTTATGTTTGCCTGAATTTGCAAAGTCAAGCTATTAGAAAGGAAGACATAGGTGTGGACATTTTGCCAGGCAGTGGTAAAGCCCTTAAATTTTATAATAAACAGCAATAAGCATCATTTTTTCCCTTCTTAAAATAAGGAAGTAGGATAAAGTCACTTGCACCAAGGCAGATGCCTAAACAAGGATGCAGAGAGCCAGGAGTTCAATATGAGATTTCTTCACTCCCATGCCAGGCTTGCCTGTGGTCCCTGCTGAATCTTGAAGGGTAACTGGGAGTTTACCCATTAATAGAAGAAGGAAATTGTAGCCTGAGGACAGAGAATGTGAAAAGGTCCTTAAATATCAGAAGACTGTTGAATTGAATCCAAAACATTTGGGGTGAATGACAGCAAACAGAAGGAGTTTGGGACTGGTGAGAGTATCAGTAAAAATTAAGGGTTGCAGTTCAGGTAAGAGAAGCCAGAGAATGGGGCACAAATGGTTGAATATCCATCTGAACCAGACAATTTTAATTACTTCAGGTTTTAGAAAGGCCTCTTATAGGGGCTTTCTAAAAATATTCAATGTGATTTCAACTTAGACAAAATGTCATTGTCTCACATTAGGACAAGATGCATACAATCATTTACAGATACCCAGTATATGAGTATGGGAATATAGTTGTATGTAGAGAACTTGTTTTGTTTCTTTCTTTGTTTTTACCTGGATGTATTGATGTTTGTCATCTCTGCATGGGCACTGCCTTTTATAGCTTTAGCCCTGCTGGTAATATTCTAACTTGGCTTGCCTATGTTAAACTCGGATCTGTGTGTAGATCTGCATTCAGCAAGTGCATTCATTTCTGGCATATTTCATTATCTCAGCATTCCTGGGAACATAGGAAATAGTATGTCAGGCATAGTCTGCCCAACTTCGTGTTGATGTACCACAGCATTAGTGGGAAAATTTTAATGAGGTTTTTTAATAAATTTGAAGAGCAATCAAGCCACTCAGTGGCAAAAGGAATTTTTTCTCCATCCATTCTAAGAATTAATTGCAGCCTTTCATGGAATTCTTCTTTCTCGCAAACTACAGTCTTATGATTCTCCCTATGCTGTCTGTATCAGGCTTGCCATTCGTTGTATTCAAGGACCAGGTGTTTATACTGCCAAGTATTGACTGGGTTGATGACACAGTGTTTATTGTATCATAAAAGTTATTATTCATCCCATAAAAGCAATTTTCCCAGTATAAATGAGTATAATATTTCAAAACAACAGTTTTTAGACATACTGCATTATTTGTGTGTACAATTAATTATGAGAAAAATGGTTTATAGACTACTGCCAAAGAATGAAAGCAAAACTGTATGTATATGAGGGAGGGAAAAATCAGGCTGGGTACAGTGAATGTTGGTTCACACTTTGGGAGAAAACAGATTGTCTTATTTGTTTGACAAAGAGGACAAAATGAGCATTTTGTGCATTAGTAGGTCAACTAGAGTTACCAAGAAAAAACACCTTAGTTTTGAGGAATCTCCAGGAAAACCTTGAGATGTTAGCCGAGAAGCACACATGACAAGTTGTCTCTGTGTTCAATTGACCACTGTCCCCTACTTCAGTAAGGTGAGATCTGCACAATCAACCTTTCTTTTGCAGTTCTTCACATTTTAGTTTCTTGAAATATTTATTTGTCCCCGTGGGCCTTACCTTTACATTATTTTATGCATGTCAGGATTCTGATTTTGACATAAACACTGACTTTGAATGTACTCCAAACCTTTCTTGCAATGTTAGTTGCTTCCTTTCTTAGAACTGTCCATCTGCATGGCCAGTGGCCTATCCAAATGACCTGTTTTGGTGGGGTGAGTTTGCAGTGGGGTGAGTTTTCAGTTTTTAGCTTTCCAGTTACCCCATGAAAGTCTCATACTTGACTGTATAAACTTCAGATCTCAAGCTGTCATAGTTTTATGGAGTTAGAGTTTATTTTTGTTTTGTTTTAAATTAGTGTTATTCTACATCTGAAAAATATCTAGATCAGAGGCTATGATATTTCAAGTTCTTTCAGCCTTCAGCTCCATCGTTAGCACTATTCTTTGTGAAGACATGTCTCTCCTGTATCTTCAAGGCGTGAAATTTTATCTCAGAATTTCATCATTTTAGGAAATGAATCTAAAACATTGACCAGGAAGTAATGACGCATAGGCAGGAATCATAATGAAATATTGCCCTATTTTAACCATTTTCATTTTATCTTCATAGCTAGGGTATAGATTCTATCAGACCCCAAACTACAACTGCTCTCTAGTTCATGTGGAGTTTTGTATTTTACTTAACTGACACTAAAGGAAAAGTCAAACTTGTTTTCCCAAACTATGATTATTGTCACTATTGTTATTGTTATTAACATACACCATTTACTGAGTGTTTGTTATTTTTCAGGCACTCTGCTGTTTTATGAGACAGGCATTAGTGTCCCCTCTTACAGTTAAGGAAACTGAGGCACAAAGCAGTTCAGTGGCATGAGGTCACACAGCTGGTAAGTGAGAGATCCAAGATTTGAATTTTTTCTGACTCTAAATTTTGAGCTACTAATATATAACTACATTTGATTTTTGCTGGTTGACTATTACTATGACTTCCACACAATTCTGTATTATTTCTTTTCTTACAACAAAATGACTTGGGTAATCTTTGATTCAGGAAGTTTTTTTAAAAAATCCTTTTTCAGATATTTTAATCGACATTAAAATTAAAACTCAAAAAGTTCAGGATCTCCAGAGTTAATCAGAATTGAAAGCTTACAGAATTACATTCCTTCCTCTTCCTGTAGGAGAAAAAAAGGCTAAATGGAGAGAAAATAATTCATTACTGAAATACAGATTTTTCCTCTGGATTTTGATAAATCTCCTATATCTTTTAAAATTGATATTCAGTAGGGTAGACATTCAGATTTATAAACCACTATGCCCAGACTACTAAGGCAAGGAGGTTGACTGAGCCAGGAATATAGCTAAGTGGCACAAGCACCTGTCTGGAAAGTGGAAGCTCCTGCGTTTGCTTAGTTCTTGGTAGTACCTACTTAGAGCTAGATACAATCCACGACTCTGTAAAAGGAATGAACTAACATTTGTCTTCCCACATCCCATAATATGAAAGAAGAAGGCATGTATAAAAACAAAAAGATATATTTCTGTAAGCAACTGCTGATAAATGTCGCTCTAATGTAATTGCTGAGCCAAGTGTTGTTCCATACACATATTATCTCGTTGGGTGATAAAGACCTACAATGAAAGTGCTAATTTAGTCTCCATTAAGAAATTCCATCTTATCCCAGAAAGAATGGCCATCATCAAAGATTCAAATAACAACAAATGCTGGTGAGGCTGCAGGGGTAAAGGAGCTGTTCTACACTGCCGTTGGGAATGTCGACTGGTACAACCACTGTAGAAATCATTATGAAAACTATTTAAGAAACTAAAACTAGAAATTCCATTTGACCCAGTGATTCCCTTTCTAGCTATCTTCCCCAAAGAGTTAAACACATCATATTACAAAGATACATATACATTTATGTTTATAGTAGCACAATTCAAAATAGCTAATATTAGAATCAGCCTATATGTCCATCAGAAGTTGAATGGATAAAGAAAATAAGGTATTTACATACCATGGAGTAGTACTCTGCCATAAAGAAAGATAAACTTGAGTCATTTGTAAGAAGATAGACACACCTTGAGATGATGTTAAGTGAAATAAATCAGACAAAGCAGTTTAAATATCTCATGGTTTCTCATATACAAGAAATCCAAAAATTTAAATAAAGAACAATGTAAAAGCTAGATTATAAAAAGTAGGAAGATAGAATTTGCTCAAAGGAGAAGTGAAATAAGAGATGGAGGGAGAGGGAAGAAAAGAGGGAAGAATATGGAAAAATATTTAGAATATGTTATGTACATGTATTGACCCCTCACAAGGAGTACAAAGATTATATACTACAGACATGGAATTAATTAATTAATTTCAGACATGCAGAGAGGTTAAATAACCTTATCAAGTTTACAGTTATTGGTGAAAGAGTTGGAAACGCAAGTCTATGCCCTCAGTAGTGTGGTAACCTTCAGCTAAAATGGCTCATGGTGTAAATGGGAGTCAAGTTCACACCTACCATCTGGACTCTAGGTGTAGAGACTGAGAAGACTGCTCCAAGCTGAGGAAATACTTGGAAGAATGAGAGAAACAGGAGAGTAGAGAGCAAATGTTTGTGAAATAGTATATGGTGAACTTGATAGGAATGCTTTGTGTAGGGAGGGATTTTGCATAAAAGGTGGGTGAGGGCCATGAAAGCCAACCTCAGATAGCTAACTCATCATTTGCTTAGCAGACTTCTACAGTGCACTAGCTATGTGCCCACTTTAAATATATTGACTTATTTATTCATCATTGGGTAGCTATAGGTCATCGTAACCATCTCATTTCACAGAGGAGCAAACTAAGTATATGGGGACTTACCTGCTCAACACCACAGAGCTAGTAAGAAGTAGAACTGGAATTTGAGTCTGGTTCTAGAGGCCATGATTTTAACTGTTACACTGC